>KE157950.1:1291-13742 GCA_000411055.1 Leavenworthia alabamica
TGGTCACGTTTAACATCCCGAGCATCTCCCGGGAAATTCTGAACGTCCTTCGAGGTTCCTTGACCTACCATTCCGTGCACAGATGTTACACAGCTCATACACAAGATTTCTGACTTTGCATTGCTTTTTTTGCAAGAAGCATGATGTTTATTCTGTTCCTTCTACATCTTGGCAATCTCGTTTTGAAGAAGTTTGAACTTGAAAATAAGTACCAGAAACATAAGCTCTTTCTCAGCTTCTTTGTTAGAGCAGATTGAGACAACCATACCCAGTTTTAAACAACCTACAACCGTTTTAGTGATCTCATATTCAATAGAACTCATTAACATACATTAATAAAATCCATACATTTAAATCAAAAGTCAGCACATCAGTCTCAATTCTAGTAATTACTAACACCATAAGCATCACATGGATTCATCAACATAAATAAATAATTAAAACCCACACAAAAGCACCCTAACACTTTAGCCATTCATCTCTACTCTTTGCTTTGATTTCAAGTTCATACTTTATTTTTACCCGTATCATCAAAAGAGATGCATCAATATTGGTAAATCAACGCTGAGTGAGATATTGTTCTCGCACTAACATAAATCATAACAAAAAAATAAAGCAATAAAGAAATATACAAATCATACCAATACATCCAATCAAAACATGTCAAGATTCTCATCGTTGATTTACACAGAAAAACATATTTAATTATTCATTAAACCCTAAAATACATACACAAAAACTAACTCAACAAGCAAAGATTCTGAATTTCCACAAGCTCAAACACAAACACCACAACTTAAACAACCACAAAAACCAACTCAATAAACAATTCTGGAAAACAAAAGCTCGGATTGTTTGATCCTACCCCAGATCGGATGATCCGCACCACTTCAGATCAAGCGATCTGACGCCAGATCGGACTATCCTCAGCGCTTCCACCCCGAGCAATCTTACACTACATCATTTGACCCATGGCCACCAGTTCGTCTGATCATGAACCCGGTCTCCAAAGTCTAATTTTGTCTTCTTCATCCAAAATGTCAGATCTAACTCCATAAAACCTTGAAAACTGAAACATAAACTACTAAAATAATCCCAAACTCTAAATCTTTGAATCATATCTTTAGAATTACAAGAACTCTTTCACAACCTCAAATCCAATTATTCTCTTGTCAAGAATCCAATCTGCAACAATGGATAAACTTCAATCCAAAACTAAATTCCAGAAACAAAAACCATATATCAGTCCCTTAACCATCGAAAACTACTTCAGAAGAGAGATATGACGAAGATCTTCTTTTCTCCACACAATCTCAACCCCACAAGGTTTTTCTATCACATGAATGAAGAAATCTGGAGAGAAATATACCTAGAGTAGCCTCTGGACGTAATATGGTGTTTAAAGATTAAAAATTTTGGATTAAAATCTTTAAATAAAATCTCTCATTAATTAAGGACAAAATCGTAATTGTTATAATTTCGCAAGGCACGGATCGTCATCCTACCTCGGATCGTCCGATCTGTTTTCTTGGATCGGACAATCTCCTCTTCATCTGTCCGATTCTGCCATCCTGGGATAGCTCTATCCGAGCCGATCCCTAACCAATCCAAAGAGCGGGATCTTTCGATCCTGACTGGACCGTTCGATCTACACGATTTATGGATCGATTTCTTCCTAACCGATCTTTGACCTGCTGATCCACCGAACGGGATCGTCCAATCCTACACTAGATTGTTCGCTAGTTCGCATATGTTACGATTCTCTACCACCATAAGGGATTGGTCCTCGAATCATTGATCGAGTTCATATCACAACTAATCAACATCCACCGTGAAGATTGAGTCAGTACAAAATCACCATGATCTATGCTCAGTCACGATGTTACGGTGAGTTTTTAGCTTGACATGACTTGAGTCTACTTTGAGCCCGCTCATTTTGAGCTAGTTATTACAATTACCTGCACAAATCGAAAACAGAATTGGATAGTTCACAAATAGCCCACAGATTTTGGGCATATCCGCAATTTGATATTTTTATTCTTTATGTATTTTTAAAAAAATAATGACCCTTATATTAGATATAATATTTGCATTAAAAGTTATATATTAAATCTAGTTTTTATATTAAAATTTGTATATTAAATCTAACATTTTCTGTTTAATTGAATATATATTTTTTTAAATTTTATCAATAATTATATTTTTATGTAAAAATTATTATAATAAGCATCCAAAAATATCAAACATATTATTATTTTTTTAATCCAACAAAACAAAGATACGATAATAATATCATTTAGTAGAATTGTCTACAATATAAATTATGGGTTTTTTGGATAGATACGAGAGATTCATAAAAATACATCATTTAATTTAATTTTTTAATCTGCAGATATCCAAAATCCGATTGGATAAATCTGAATCAATTTTTTAATATATTAAATATGTCCGTTTTGAGTTTACATTCTTTTTTTCTAAAATAAACCGCAGCAGGCTAAAATTTTTGTGCGAGGTTTGGGTTGAGTTTTTATCCATTATTAACATCGCTAAATATGGATGAAAGTATGGTCTGCTTGCCTTATTAAAATCTTTTTTGGAAAATGTTATTGGATAAACGGGAGACAAAGGAAAAATATATAAGACTGACCATACGATCATTGTCTAACTATATTGAAATTAGTGTAATTCCAATATCATCTAGCTCAAGTGACTGTCTTCTGTTGCATATTCCCTGATCAATGACAAGCATGCATTGTTAAATGCTTTGAGTCTGGAGCGATTAACCCGG
The DNA here is from genome assembly GCA_000411055.1 of Leavenworthia alabamica. NCBI lineage: Eukaryota > Viridiplantae > Streptophyta > Magnoliopsida > Brassicales > Brassicaceae > Leavenworthia > Leavenworthia alabamica. The sequence continues at coordinate 4,080 of KE157950.1, forward strand.
CCCTTAGGCATGGTGTGCTTCATCGGGTAATAGCTATTCCAATACTCTTTTCTCCAGTTCCTTATGTTGATCCTTGTTCATCCTACTATCTTGGATCGTATCACCTAGCCACCTCATCGAGTATAAATAGAAGACCTCCTCTATGGTGAAAGACATCTAAATTTAGTCACAAAAACTCTAGACCAATACAAAAAACTGTAGATATCACCGAGCAAATCTCTTCTTATTCCCTTCTACTCTTTGATTAGAAGATAAACTCTACTTTGTACTCATCTGCATTTATAATCAATAAAAACCTTCACATTTTCATTAAACCCTATTTTGCTTTATATTCAGATCTTGTTGCGTGATCACTAAAAAATAATTTTCTAAGATTTTTTGTGTGTGAACATTTGTGGTTCAACAGTAAATTTGTAAATTACAATGAAAATTGCAGTTCTACAATTTACAGTGGCAATTATCATGATTATGAGATTATAAGAGATTTAATGATTACCTCATCTATAAGGCTATAAGCTAGCTTATTTTTGTTTCACAATTCATGGTCGCAACTGAAAGTCCAGCCCACTCACCTAGCACATCCGAAACACAGCCGAATAACACAACTGAAAGCCCAGCCCATTTACCTACCAGATCCAATAATAAACACCAATATAAACTAACCAGAAAATCAACATCCCATGAAAACCAGGTCAAAATTAACATAACCAAACCTAAAATCAAACGAGCCTTACAGTATCTCTTCCCCAATTCCTCGACACAAAACCATGAACATTCAACCAAGCTCTCAAAACGGATCACTGGAGACATGCGATGACGAGTGACATTGATGCACAAATTTCCAATCACCCTTAGGATTTGGTTTCCTATTCACCAGAGCAGAACATTGTAGAGACAATGTGGATATTTCAGATAAAAAAACTACATAATAGATCTCTCGATAAGTACAAAGCATGTCTGGTAGTGTGCGGCTTCAATCAACAGCAAGATCTCGATTTCGATGAATTTTTCAGTCCAGTTATCAAATCTTTAAGAGTTCGTTTGATACTCAAAGTCGCAGTTAGAAAGGATTAGTGTCTCTACCAATTAGATGTTTACAACATCTTCTTACAAGGAACTCTGAATGAAGATGTCTATGTCATAAAACCTCCAGGATTTGAAGATGCATACATACCTCACCATGTCTGTAAACTGCGAAAATCTCTCTATGGCCTAAAAAAGGCGCCTAGCTGGCTTCACAAACTCTCTCTCAGGCACATATATATTTATCCTTAACCACAGCGGTATTCTTGTCAAATGATCTTGTCTATGTTGAGGATATTGTTATTACAAGAAACATTCAAATTGTTGTCGAACAAGTCATCAAGGACATTGCAACCCGATTCTCACTCAAAGACATGGGAAATTAGTCTTATTTTCTTGGCATAGAAGTTAAGCGAACAAAAGAAGGTCTCCACCTCAATTAGCGAAAATACATCAATGACATTCTTGCAAAACAAAATATGCATCATGCCAAGCTTGTAACTACTCTAATGATAACATCACCAAAGCTCTAATCCAAGAGAGTATCATGCAGTACTTGGAAGCTTACAATATTTATCCTTCACAAGCCAAATATTGTGTTTGTTGTGAATCGGCTATCACAATTTATGTACTCTCCAACTAAAGGCTATTGGCAAGCAGCCAAATGCATTCTACTATATTTAGCCGGCACAACACATGGTTTGTATTTTAGTCGTCATGATCCTTTAATATTACAAGGTTTTTTAGATTTAGATTAGGCAAGTGACACTGGTAATTACATCTTAACCAACACCTACATAGTATATCTTGGAATTCAGCTATATTGTGTTCAACAATGAAGCAAAAGAGCATTGCACCATCCTCAACGGAAGCTGAGTACCACGAAATTGCAAACACAATGGGTGTGTTCTTTACTACATGAGTTCGGTATCAAAACTCCTACACCACCAGTAATTTTTTGTGACAACATAGGGAGTAGGGACAACCGGACAGCATGTTTAGCTGCAAACCGAGTGTTTCACTCAAGAATGAAACATGTCGCACTTGCATACCATTTTAGCCGTTAGAAGGTCCAGAGTAAACAACTTCGTGCAACACATGTTTCTGCACATGATCAAGTAATGGATGGTCTCACAAAACCTTTAATGCGCACATGCATGGTTTATTCAACAAAGAGATAAGATTGGAGTTTCTAAGACACCTCCATCTTCAGAGGACATGTTAGAGATACTCAATAATGATAATTTGATATTAGATATCCTATGATTATGCCCATAATATATTTACCATTTTTGTATATATTCTACTTTCCATTATCATTCATCCAACTTATGTATAAATGTAATACATCCAAATTGTAATTAAATCATTCAGCTTATATAACTTATAAAATTATGTTAATTTTATATTGTACAGAAGATCTATAATGATCCATAAATTCATTTGTGTATATTTTGTTGAGCTTTCTGTTAATTTTAAAGAGGAAAATGGGTTAAATATGGAGTATTTTCTATCTACATTGTTATAATATGCAGATTTCAGAGTACTCTCTTTCTTTATGAAAGCGAAACAGCCCAAAAGAACTCATATGAACCAAGGAAGGGAGTGACCACAAAGAAGAGACCAGTAAATGAAACCTAACACAAACTAAATGGTGTGACAAAACTAGTCAATGCAACCGAAAAGTGTAATGTCAGTTTTTCTGATTCAGTCTCTCATTAGTTAATTGATATCAGATCTACCATGATTTAAAAATTGGCTTTGATTATGCGTCTGCTTAATATTTAAATTTTATGTTCACATGCATGAACACCATTTAACTTTAAATGATTTTGTTTTCTAGTAGACATTTTTGTAGAGTATTGCTTCTAATTAATATTTAAATCTTAGTTCACATGATCAAACATGCAGCTAAATGATGTATCTTTTAAAATCACGTTAACTACTTCATTTTTTCCCACTGGAACCGCATATTTAGTGTCAGTGTCGCGCGAGATGATGGTGGTGTTCAGTATTGAAGTTTGTAGACTCGTAGTGTATGTATGCTACACTCAAATTATTGATGGATCAAAGATACAATATATACATCTGATACTATATATCATAGGATGAAAAAATGGTTTAGTGTATTTATAAAGGATATAGAATATATTTACTTAGCTTTCTTAATATGTGAAAATATCAGAATAATAATTTTTCTATAAACTCCAAAACATTACCTTTTCTTGAAAAAAAAAAAAAAGATTATTACATTTTTCCTATTATTTTGATTCAGTATTAATTTTTTGTCACATACTTTCAAAATAAAATTGCTAATAATTGAATATATTCTGTTTGCGTACATAGAAAATTTCAGAATACATTTAAAAGTGCAAATACTTATAAAAATAATATATTTAAAATGTAAATACATAGTAAACAAAAATTAGAAATTAATAATATAATTGTTTTTGGGATTTCTCACCAATTTTGAACATTACAGTTAAAACTTAAAGAATATATACATTACTTTTTCTTACTTATATATATTATATATTTATATCATCATAAACGTTATAATACACAACAAAACTTCATGAAACATCTAATATGGAATTGTCTCCGTACTGTACAAATCAGGTTTCAAGATCTCATACTCATCCAAAGTTAAACTGCTTAACTCAGACATAACGGACAACCTTATCAGAAGAAAAAAATAAAATAAATATAAAAATACCCAACGGATAAACGCTAACCAATTTAAAAAGAAAACACTAATCAAATTATTATTTTAATGAAACTTTTTTGTTTGGTCAACTAAGAAATTTATCTTTTTAAAGTCTCATTTTGTTGATCTGAAATGTATATAGTCTAGTGCTTTGAAGAGTTGGTTAAAAATGTTTAAGACATGGAAACTGAAGTTGCTTCTTCTACTTCAAGTGATCATCTTGACTCAATATCATGTTTATTCAGCTTCTGTGGTTAAGCATCTTCCTGGTTTCGAAGGCCCTCTTCCATTCCACCTTGAAACTGGGTTTGTTTTCTTTTCTTCTTCATCTATTTTTCATATTCATAACTATCAATGAACACAACCAAAATAAGTTTAAAATCATTTTATAAAAAAGGTATATTGGTGTTGGTGAAGGAGATAAAGTTCAGCTTTTCTATTACTTCATTAAATCAGAGAACAATCCTGAAGAAGACCCTATTATTCTATGGTTAACTGGTGGACCTGCTTGCACAGCTCTCTCTGCTCTTGCTTTTGAGATTGGTAATTTCAAGAAAGAAAAAGATTTGATGACCTTTTCTTGATTTTTCTAAATAGATTATTGTTTTTACAGGGCCGTTGACTTTTAAGACTGAGGGTTACAATGGAGGTTTACCTTCTCTTATTTCCACTTCATATTCTTGGACAAAGGTAACATTGACCATCACAGAATAGAGTTAGACTTGTGTTGCTGTTTTTTAGGGTTTATGGGTTTTAAGATTTGATGATTTATCAGGTAGCTAGCATAATATTCTTGGATCAGCCAGTTGAGACTGGCTTCTCCTACTCAAAAGCTCCTCTTACTCATAAGTCTAGTGATACAGAAGAAGCAAAACAGACTTATGAGTTTCTTCAAAAGGTCTTGTTTTCTTGAAACATTTTCATAATGTTTGTTGAGATTCTAAATATACATAGCATCAGGACTGGTCCAATAATTTTGGATGCTCTAAACAAAAAGAATTTGGTCTAAAATATACATGAAAATGTTTTTAACAAAAATTAGGCTTAAAATATGTCCTTAAACACACAAATCATGATATAATCTTTTTGAATTATTAATATTACTATTGCAGTGGCTAGTGGAGTATCCAGATTTTGTCTCAAATCCTCTCTATGTCGGCGGAGATTCATACGCCGGCATAGTTGTTCCAACTATTGTTCAGCATATCGTAATAGGTTTGTTGTTTCTTTCTTATAATCAATTCCCAAAAATTCTATTTCTCTGGATTTGGTTTTACTTATAACATTCTTAAAACATTATAGGAAATGAAGATGGCTACAACCCTCAAATAAATCTGAAGGTTCATTAATATCGTCACTCATATTTTCATGATGCCTTATATATATATACCATGCATTAGAAATCATCAGTTATAACTACAGGGTTATGTTCTTGGGAACCCTTCTACAGATCCTGATAGTGATGATAACTACAAGATTCCATTTGCTCATGGAATGGGACTTATCTCTGACGAACTATTTGAGGTATATTAACCACTACATTAAATTGTCTCATTAGTTCACTTTTCTACATTCGATATATAGCAATACACTAATTTTTTTTTTTAATATATATATATATAAAGTTGAGCATATTAAAAAAAATAAAAAAAATAATCTCTAGTTAATCTCCACTTTTTTTGTTAAGTGCTAATTTTATCTGGAACTGCCAACTAGCACCTATCAAAATTTAAAATATGATGTAGAAATCTTATAAGGTCTTTTCTTCACGAAAGAAAAGTATTTTTTATTGAAATAACTTTTTTACATTATTGTTTGTAGTCACTTAAGAGAAGCTGCCAAGGAAATTATTTTAAAGTGGATCCTACTAATTCACAATGCTTGAAATTTGTTGAAGACTACCAAAAGGTTAAACACAGGTTTACTTTATATATAAAAGGACAGTTACAAAAACAAAACAAAAAGCTAACTTTAAGACTTTGTGGTTGATGATTTTGATGACAGTGTGTTTCAAGAATAGATGAAGGATATATTTTGATACCATTGTGTGATTTGGCATCACCAAATCCATTTTCGGGAGAGCGAAGCTATCTTAGGAAACTTGTTCAGTCAGATCTTTCTCTTCCGACTCCTGATTGCTATGTATTTAAAATACATAAGTCCGTTGATTTTGCTTTACCTTTAAAATAGAAATCATTTAGTTTTTCTGAATACAGATGTATCGGTATTTGCTAGCTACGGATTGGGCAAATGATGAAGATGTACGCAAAGCACTTCATGTGGTAGAAGTATGTTATATAATATATACATACCATAATTTGTTACATGTTTATAAAGCAACAAATAATCAAAGAAAGCGTGAAACCATGCAGGGAAGTATAGGGAAGTGGGTGAGGTGCAATTGGGATTTGCCTTATGAGAAAGACATAAAGAGCTGTCTACCCTACCACCAAAATATTAGTATGAAAGGGATTTATAGGTCATTGGTTTATAGTGGTGATCATGACATGATGGTGCCATATGTTGGAACTCAAGCTTGGATTAAATCTTTAAACTACTCAATAGTTGATGATTGGAGACCTTGGTTTGTTAACAATCAAGTTATGGGATATACAAGGACTTATGCTAACAATATGACATTTGCCACCATTAAAGTAAGTTCATATTTTTAGTTTTTGAGTTTTTATTGTTATGTTGTTACATTTTATAATTGAAAAACAATTTTGTTTAGGGAGGAGGGCATACCGCAGAGTATAAACCGAAGGAAAGCTTCATGATGTTCCAAAAGTGGATAAGTGGCAGACCTCTGTAGCAACTTATAACCAGGAGAGTCGTTGGCCAAGTCGTACGTGTGGGTTCAAATCCTAAATGAAAAAGTTAGATGGACTCAATAAAAGAATTCGCAAATGATGAAACATCATAAACTCTGTTTTCACTCTTTATTAGATATCTCAATATGTTAATCATATTCTTGAAAATGTTTATAAGATTAAAGCTCTCAATTCTTAATATAAACCTACGATCTCTAACTCTCAGAACTCGAAACAATCAGCTTTCGATACTATTTCGCGTAAGTGCTAACCTGAAACTTGACCTTCAATCTCTATTTATTCAGTATCAAAAGTATTCATTCAGTTAGCAGTAACTTCACATGGATTCTTTCAATGTTAACCACATCCTCCTAAGATTGCGGAGACTCTTTTGCCAGATCTTCTCCAATTTTAGAATCGACTTGATAGCCACATACTCTCTCCAATTTAATTCATTGTGTCCAAGTTATCCTTATGAATATCTTTGACATGAATAGCCTTGAGATTGTTTCAGCATTCCACGTTATACACTTTCACTACAATCTCGTAGTTTCCCATATATTTATACGATTTATGGAAATTATTTGGAAAAATTATTGATTTTCAAATTATTATTTTACGACTATCTATAATAGCAATTATCCATAATGATAATTGATTATCTCCAGCTCATGCGTATCTCATCATCCCTGTGATCAAGCTCATCACATGTTCTATATTAATTGTAAATATTTACATTTCCTTATCGTCATGTATGTCTGTCTATATAATATACTTCAACATGTAATAATAAAATCATCCATTCATACAAAGTCTTATATGGTATCAAGAGCAGTCATCGATCTCTATTTTTTTTTTTTACTCTCTTCCTCCTTTCTTCAATCATGACCACCGAAATTCCTTCAAACCCACACACTGACTCTGTTCAAATCTCCAATGGATCTCTGTTACATGTTAACATGTCCAATATTACGAAACTCAATGTTTCCAACTACATCATGTGGAGCCGTCAAGTCCATGCCCTACTCGATGGCTATGACTTGATGCATCTCTTCCCTATCCAGATCCTGTTCTCACAACAGATGGAATCACCATCCCGAATCCTGAGTTTGTACTCCACAAACGTCAAGACAAACTTCTTTACAGTGCCTTAATCGAAGCTATTTCCCTCACCATTCAACCTATTCTATCCAAAGCCAACACCACAGCTGAAGTATGGGAAATACTGGCTGCAACCTATGAAAAACCAATTCGTGGTCATATCAAATAATTGAAGCACCAAATCAAACAATGGTCCAAAGGTACAAAAACGGTTGATGAGTACTTTCAAGGTCTCATCACTCGTTTTGATCAACTTGCACTTCTGGGCAAAGTTCTTGATCTCGAAGATCAAATTGAATGCATACTTGAAGGCCTACCAGAGGATTACAAACCTGTAATTGACCAGATTGAAGGAAGAGACTCCCCACCAACACTTCCTGAATTACATGAAAAGCTGCTTAATCATGAAGCAAAAATCATCTCTGCTCCTGGCCTCCAAACATATCCAATTTCTGCAAATGTGGCAACAAATAAATACAAACATAATCAGAAAAGTCAGAATAGCAACCAATCATGGCAGTCACAGAATCAGCAACAAGAGACTCACACTCAATCATGGCAGCCAAGGCCCTACCTAGGATGCTGTCAAATCTGCAGTGTGCAAGGACACAGTGCACGTAGGTGTCCTCAACTCCTCAACATGCAGACTGGCCTCATACCAACTCCAAAACCTTGGCAACCACGAGCTAATTTTGTTACCAGCAACTCTCAGTTCTCACAGCCATGGGTACTAGACTCTGGGGCCACCCATCATATTACCTCAGACTTGGCCAATCTCGCCTTGCATCAGCCGTATCAAGGAGGAGAAGAAGTCATCATTGGAGATGGAAATGGACTACCAATCATGAACACTGGTTTATCTACTTTACCCTCTTCAACACGTTCATTATCTTTACTTAATGTTCTGCATGTCCCTGGAATAAAAAAGAACCTCATATCAGTCTACAAACTATGCAACAATAATCAAGTTTCAGTCCATCTTTACCCTTCTTATTTTCAGGTGAAGGATCTCAGCACGGGGGTCCCGTTACTCCAAGGACGCACCAAGGATGAACTCTATGAGTGGCCTATCTCCCTTTCTCACCCAACAGCTCTCCTTACACACTCCACAAATCACAAAGCCTCTTTTGCTGATTGGCATTCAAGACTAGGTCATCCCTCTCCATCTATTCTTAGTTCTATTTTAAAAACTTTTTCTCTACCAGTTTTAAACACTATGCCTCAAAATTTTTGTTGCAGCAATTGCTTATCCAATAAAAGTCAAAAACTTCCATTTTCTCAAACAAATATTTCATCCACTCGTCCTCTTGAAATTTTATTCACAGATGTCTGGACATCTCCCATTATTTCAAAAGACAATTTCAAATATTATCTCATTATAGTAGACAATTTCTCTCGCTATATTTGGTTCTACCCACTCAAACTAAAATTCCAAATCCAAGAAACCTTTATTCGTTTCACCAATATCTAGTTGAAAATCGATTTCAAACAAAAATAGGTACTCTCTTTTCTGATAACGGTGGTGAATTCATAGCACTCCGTCAATTTCTCTCCTCTAAAGGAATTTCTCACCTTACCTCTCCACCTCATACGCCAGAACATAATGGTCTTGCCGAGCGAAAGCATCGACACATTGTCGAAACTGGCCTAACTCTATTAAATCAAGCTTCCATACCTACAACATATTGGACCTACTCATTCTCTGCTGCTGTCTATCTAATTAATAGAATGACAACTCCTAACATCTCTCAATCCTCTCTTTACCAAATTCTATTTTAACAAAAACCAAATTACCACAAACTCAGAATCTTTGGGTGGCTATGTTTTCCCTGGTTAAGACCCTATAACACTCACAAACTTCAGCCCAGATCGAAACCATGTGTGTTCCTTGGCTATTCATTAACACAAAGCGCATACATGTGTTTTGATCCAACTGAAGATCGGATTTTTATCTCTAGACATGTCCGATTTGATGAGTCAAATTTTTCTTTTCCACTGCTATCTCAACCGCCTCCCTCCCCC
>KE157950.1:17083-37184 GCA_000411055.1 Leavenworthia alabamica
AAGTACCTATTCATACTTTACCACTCATAGATGCTCACTCCTCGGTGCCACCGGAGTCACCGGCACCGTCGTTCTCAGCTCCACCACCAGAAATGATCACTCAAAATGATCAGCTACTGTCATCAGGCATACAACAAAATCACTCTGCTGAGTCTAACCCCACATCAGATTCCTCATCGTCATCACAAAGCACCAACGAAGGTATCTCTTCCTCTCAAAACACAGAACCAACAAATCAACCCAGTTCAAACCCAAAAACCACCTCGGCCCAGTCCACAAACGAAATCCAATCCACCCAAACCCAACAAACACAAAACCAAACCACAAATTTCCACTCGATGCAAACCAGATCCAAAAACAACATCACTAAACCAAAAACCAAAATAAGCCTCACCGCATTTCTTCCTAGACACCGAACCAAGAACTTTTAACCAAGCTCTTAAAACAGAACATTGGCGACGTGCGATGACAGAGGAAATCGATGCCCAAATCGGGAATCACACATGGGATTTGGTTCTCTACTCACCAAAATACAATATTGTAGACACCAAATGGATATTCAGAATCAAGCAACTTCCTGATGGTTCTCTGGATAAATACAAAGCGCGATTAGTCGCCAGAGGATTCAATCAACAAGCTGGGATTGATTTTGAGGAAACTTTTAGCCCCGTCATAAAATCATCAACAGTCCGTTGATTCTCAAAATTTCAGTAAGGAAAGATTGGTGTCTTCGACAATTAGACGTCAATAATGCCTTTTTACAGGGAACCTTGAATGAAGACGTTTATACAAGATAACCACCAGGATTTGAAGATGCTGATCGCCCAACACATGTATGCAAGCTTCGCAAAGCACTCTATGGCCTGAAGCAGGCGCCTAGAGCATGGTATATGGAACTCAAAAACTATTTACTCTCAGTCGGTTTCAAGAACTCTTTATCAGACACTTCGCTATTCATCCTACAACACAACGGTACTCTTGTCTATGTGCTTTCTATGTAGATGACATTGTAGTGACCGGAAATAAACAATCCGCTGTCGAACAAGTAATCAGTGATCTTTCCACAAGATTTTCAGTTAAAGATATGGGACATCTTTCATACTTTCTGGGTATTGAGGTCAAACGTACACAAGAAGGTCTTCATATGAATCAAAGGAAGTACATCAATGACATTCTTGCCAAATACAACATGACTGACGCAAAACATGTTGCAACACCAACGGCAACTTCACCAAAGCTCACCAAATCAGGTACACTACATTCTAACCCAACGGAATATAGAGCTTTACTTGGGAGCTTGCAATATCTGTCTTTCACAAGACCAGACATTGCTTTTGCGGTCAATCGACTATCTCAATTCATGCACGCTCCTACAACTGAACATTGGCAGGCAGCAAAACGAGTTCTCCGCTACTTAGCAGGTACCACTACTCACGATCTTTTCTTTAGCAAGCATGAACCTCTCAATCTCCATACTTATATTCTGATGCTGATTGGGCTGGTGACAATAATGATTATGTCTCTACAAATGTATACATTGTATATCTTGGAAATCAGCCTATTTCTTGGTCATCCAAGAAACAGAAAACAATAGCAAGATCATCAACTGAAGCAGAATACAGAGTTGTAGCTAACACAGCTTCTGAACTTCAATGGATATGCTCTCTTCTACAAGAACTTGGCATCAAAGTCCCAACACCTCCAGCCATATATTGTGACAATATAGGAGCTACATATCTCGCTGCAAACCCAGTCTTCCATTCTCGTATGAAACATGTTGCAATTGCCTATCACTACATTCGAGAACAAGTCCAAAACAAGCAACTTCGAGTCGCTCATGTTTCCACACATGATCAGCGGGCAGACAGCCTAACCAAACCATTACTGCGCACACGATTCATCCAACAAAGAAGCAAGATTGGAGTTCACAAAGCACCTCCATCTTGAGGGGGCATAATAGCAATTATCCATAATGATAATTGATTCTCTCCAGCTCATGCGTATCTCATCATCCCTGTGATCAAGCTCATCACATGTTCTATATTAATTGTAAATATTTACATTTCCTTATCGTCATGTATGTCTGTCTATATAATGTACTTCAACATGTAATAATAAAATCATCCATTCATACAAAGTNAGATTGGAGTTCACAAAGCACCTCCATCTTGAGGGGGCATAATAGCAATTATCCATAATGATAATTGATTCTCTCCAGCTCATGCGTATCTCATCATCCCTGTGATCAAGCTCATCACATGTTCTATATTAATTGTAAATATTTACATTTCCTTATCGTCATGTATGTCTGTCTATATAATGTACTTCAACATGTAATAATAAAATCATCCATTCATACAAAGTCTTATAATCCATGTGTATTGGTTAATTGATATATATTGCATCCATTAGCACAAACCAGTTGACCCCATACAAAACAGAGTAATTCCCTCTAATATCATCATTTATAGTTAATGTTATGATTGAATATTTAGTGATTGAGTTTAGTTTTTTATTATTTGGTTTGAGTATTTAGTGGTTGGGTTTAGTATTTATTATTTGGATTTTGTGTAATTTCTCAAAAATATAATCTAATTTTTAATTCAATTGAATTATAAAATGATAATTTTGTCTTAAATTAATTTTAATGGTATTTATGAAAATTAAAGTTAATTTGGTGGTATTTTTGAGAATTACTCTACAAAATATTTCTTTGGTCCGTCTTTGATGAAGCAAGTATCAAAGAATTTGTAGTTGAAATGGCATCACATAGCTTCTTCTTTCCGTCTACTAGGGGTAGTAGTCAATGTCATGGAAATTTATGTTTGATTTCAAGATAAATGTTTAATTGAACATGAATAGTTATATGATCTTTAGTCATTGAATTTCCAAGAATTTATCTACAGCTTTTACAATATATTTTACAGTTCTAAAACATTACAGTTTTAGTAGTTCTAGGATTAAAACCAACATTATTGTCTCGACTTAATTAATTTTTTAAAACTTTGTTTTGTGAATTATTAGTCTATGTAGATTCGATCTCAATGTGGTACAATACATAGGGTATTTGTGTAGACCCGGTGAAACTACCAATGAATCATGTTAGTATATAGCATATTTGAATAATTGCTTAAAGGTTGAAGCTGCCAAAGGTGATGAGTTCATTTCACAAGGTGTTATTTTTTTGTTTATGCTAAAGAAGTGTTCGCACAAAGATAATCGGATAATAACTTAGATTCCATATGATCCAGATAATGACTTAGATTCCATATGATCCTCTTTCGAGTATGGTTCTAAAATTTCCTCATTCACTTTTCAAAAACCATAGAAAACATCCAATCTGCATCGTATATTTTATATTTGTCTATAATTTTTTTATTAATTATGGTACAGATGGGTGAAAAGTTTACAAAACAACAAGAATGAAAAATAACTCAATCCAAGTACAACCTTAATACCTATTAATTAATCTCAGTTAATGGGCGCAAAGCAAGCAGAGATCACATCTGGGTCATTGAGTCATAATTAAAAAAATAATTATTATTTAATTAAGACTATATGAATTTGTATATTTATTATTATAGTTTTGGTGGCTTCCCCAAAATATTTTTTAAAACTGATTTTTCATAAATTTTTTGATTAGGTCAAAACGAAATTTATTTTATATATTTTGGAAATATATTTGTTTTTCTATATTTTTTTTCGTTTTTCTCTACCGTCAGCTGCTTGGACACTCAAACCAGCTTTTAGAGCCACCATCATTAGGCGCGGTGCTCTGATGCTACCATCACTGTCGTCTGTTTCACGCTTTCGCTTCTGTACAAATATGAATTTAGTTATTAAATTTTCTTAGTTTCCATCATCAAAACATCTATTTTCCACTCTACTTTTTTTACCACCGTCGTCCAAGGAATAATATTAAAATATTATGTATAAAAGTTGAATGAAAAAAATAACAAAAACTGAAAAACAAATAAGAAATATAAGATCTAAATTTGAAATAAATGCTAAAATCTAATATGTTTGCCAACATCGTGTCGACATGAAACCAATACAAGACCCGACTTAAGGAGAAATAAGCACATTTGGAGAGCGCAATACAACTGAGAGTTGTATGCAGCGTTTGGAAAGCATGAATCGCTTCTGGAAAATAATCAATTGATTATCTCCCCATACCCCATTGGTTGGACCATAGATGTGATTACCGCTACCAGGAACATAAATCAATTGACAGGACCTCAAATCAATGGTTAGAAGATCATTGGATTAAAAATTTGCATCTCAACATAAGAAATCTAGCGAAACTCTAGAAAATTTATCAAGAAAACGTCATAATTAAAAAAATAACTAAAATATAGAAAAACGAATATATTTCCAAAATATATAAAAAAAATTTCGTTTTGACCTAATCAAAAAATTTATGAGAAATCAGTTTTAAAAAATATTTTGGGGAAGCCACCAAAAACTATAATAATAAATATACAAATTCATATAGTCTTAATTAAATAAATTTATTGGATTAGTTATAATTCCATATATATTACATATGATTCTTTAAACTTTTTCAAATCATATATTCAAGCCAAACATAAATTTTTTTAAGTTGGTGATATCTTGTATGTATAAGTTAGTTGTATCTCTTAAATCTCTTCTAAACAAATATTTAATAAGAAAATATGTTTAATTTTTTAATCATTTTTCCGTTGATTAATAGATTATTTTACAGAAAAAAAAAAATCAAGCTTAAGATTAAGCTAGTCATGTGTTCAATTCTATTGGCTGCATGGCCTTTAGGGAGATATTAAACTAATATGGACTTTTTCTCGAAAATAGTGATTTATCCAATGAGAAAGAGAGTTGTGTTGTCCCATGGACGGATACGTGTCCACTGTGTCATTAACAAAACCAAATCTGACTTTTCTCTCCTTTCATTTCTGTCTACTTTTTTGTCATCAACTTTTCTTTTGTCTCATTCGCATTTTTAATAGTTTTTTATACATTATTTCACTTCAGAGATTCTTATCACATTTTGCTTTATACATTTTCATTATCAAAAATACATTATAACTAAAATTTAGTATATTATACTATGATAAACTAAATAGTTTATAAAAAAAATTCAAATAATTTAAAAAACATTAGAAATAATTATACAATTTTCTTAATATATGAAATTTAAATTAAAAGTAGCACCAAAATATAAATTTAAATTAATAGTGGGACCCAAAAAATATTAAGGATCCAATACAAATGCCTTTGTTCCTTATAGGCACGTCTCTGTGTCTGAAATATTTTGTGTTGTTAGCTTTGTCTTCCTCTTACGAATCCAGAGAGTCCAGTATAACTCAAAGCATAGCAACAGGCCAGCCACCAACAGTGTGAACTTACTTCTTTTGATTCGGTCCGATTTGAACGAATTAGGTAAAAAACGTTTTTAAAGCTTTCTTCCTACATTTCCCTTGCCTACATACATATACTTCTCTGTCTTATCAAGTTTTAAGGAGCCAGAAAAGTTCTCCGCCCACCTCTGCAGTGATATTAAATCACAAAGTATTTAACAATTTGATCATAACTCATAAGTTGGTAAATGAGTTTTTTTTTTCGTTTATGTGATGAGCTTTAGGAGTGTTTCTATGAGTTGCATGATCTCTATGATGAGATTCCTGGATTGTAAAATCTTTTGACATTGGTTCACGGTTAGTGAATTTTATGTCTATTTTTACCAAAAAAAATTAATTCATCTCAAAAATGTTCATAATTAAATTTAGTTGAATTTAAGATGATTAAAGCTTATTTTAAACCATAAAATAAAATTTCAGTTAGAATTAAAATTCACCTATATTTCTAGATATTTTGTTCATTATGAAGAAATAACACCACTAACAAATATCACATATCTCTCGTTAGCGTGATAAATTTGATACATAAAATAATCAATATTTTACTATAAAATATATTTATTTTTGAATAATTATGTAGTGCTTTATTATGTTTTTTTAATTAGTTATGATAAAAATTATATTTATAATAACAGTATAGTTTTAGTATGGTTTAGCTGTTTCATAACTTTTAGTATAACTGTTATTTTACATGCTGGTTAACTACTTACAAATTTTCTGCAATTAATCTCATTTTCAATTGGCAAACTAGCAGTATAAATCGTTTAATAATGTTTAAAATTATAGTTGTCCGGTTTTTTTTAAACACTCGCATTTTCACCTACACCCAATGCGTTTAAATTAATCAAATATTTATGCATTGCGGTTAAAAGCGCCAACTCTAAAAATGTTAATGTTTTATGTAAAATTTTAAATTAAATATTGCAATATAATTTATTATTTAGAGATAAATTTTTTTAATGTATTAATAAACTATAAAATTATGATTTATGTGAAAATATTAGAATGACGGTATTAAAAAATTTGGTTAATATTTACCACTGTTTTTGTTATTCATAGTCATAGACATGCATGCCTCTGGGTCTTCGACAAGCTATCCGACCACCACGCATAGATGGTCTGGTCTAGATTCAGCTGAAATGAGAAGTTTGAATTTTAGATTGGTATAAAATGGAAGACATCTCGAACTTATAGTTAAAAAAATTACTTTCAGATTCATCAGTTTATGGTCAATTTAAGACAACCTGTTCGAATTATCGGTTTGATGGAGTTAATTCAACTTAAATTTTGAGTTAACCTAATTTTTAAAACAAGTTAAACCTGAATTTATTTGATAAAACTAGAATTAGTCTGATACTATTCTGAAACCGATTTGGTTTTCCAAATTTAATATTCTTTTGGTTAAGGGATGGTTCTAGTTTGAATTTAATTAAAAGTCAAAATAATTTGGTTCGGTTCAACCCAAATTATTCAATAGAACCTGAATTGGTTTTGTATTTTAAAAAAGAAGGAACTGGTTTTTAAAATGGAGGAGGCCAACAATTCAAAGCTCAAATTCTTGAGCTCCGACGCTAGTTTGGTTGTTCATGCTGGTACGTCCATTGTCCCTTTACGATTTCTTATTAGGTCGGCAAAAACTTATATATTAAATAATGTGTTTGTATCTGCATTAATTATAAATTATTTACGAAATAAAGCAAATACAAAAAAAATAATAAATTATTTTAAAAAGAACAATTCTATTAAATATTAAATAATGTGTTTGTATCTGCATTAATTATTGGATTTGCTAGGTGATTTTCAGGAATAAACATAGGACATATCACCAACATCATGCACGATCATCATTATTTCACTGTGTTTGTGCACTAGCATATCTTGTCTGAATATGTCGTGTTGGCATACCTAAAAAAGTTAATGGTTATGGTGTTTGTTTGTTCGTCAACGTCACCATGCAAATATAATATAGAAACCAACACATTGTTTTTAGTTTAGATGTCTAACCATATATATAATGACACTGATACTTGCTACAACTAGCTATCAATTTTTTCAAATACTGCTGTTTCAATTCTACATATTCAATGATACAAAATCCTCCACAATGATGAAAAAATCAAGTAACATCTTACATGGACGTTGTTTTCAAAACAATAGAGTCGTGCTTAGAGTTTGAGAGGTCTATAAGGCAAAAAATTCAATTATTTTATATATTTTCATAATAGAAAGATGTATTATAACTATAAAATTTAATATATTTAATTTTATAATAAAGATAAATTAATTAAAATTTTAATTTATAAAAATAAATTTATACTATTTTATGAAACTATACAAAATTATACTATTTGTATTTTAATTTTTAATTAATATTATTTTTAATTTACAAATCCTACACTTAAAATATTTTTGTATAATAATAGAAATGACTAACACTGTTTTTGATACGGAAACAAAATTTTAAATTTTAAAAAACAGTTTTGAAATACATATTTTATAATATATTAAACAAGAATATTTAAATATAAAATCTTAAAATTTGGTTAAAATAATGTGGCATAAGGCAAATGATTTTTTTTATCTCACTTAGGGAGGCCTCTGTGTTTAGCTTTGAATGCATTCAATTTTATATAATAACTTTTTTTTTGTTTTTATTTATTAATTTTAAAAGAATCATATTTTCGTAACCGGACAATTGGAGATAACGGGATTTATGTGGATTTAATATATTGTTTACTATAAGGTGAAAGATTAGGTCGTGATATCAACACAACTTCAATCACGACCCCTATAGTCAACACAACTACTTACTTCTTCAAGGAAACTTCCGAGCTAATCGACTTCAAGGTCCGCTTATATATATGCTTCTTCTTAAACATATGTGAAAATTTTAAATTCTATGTTGCTTTGACTAAACGAAAATGCGAACTTTACTTTCACTTTTGTAGGAACAACGTATTGAATGTCATGAGTATACACGTTATGGAAGCCCAACAACTACGGTACTCGAAGAAAAGATTAGGTCTCTCTCTCTCTTTCTCTCAAGTGATGTCTTTGATTATGGTCTCTTTCTTGAGTTTTGTTTATTAGCTGTTTCTTGATCAGTGCACTTGAAGGTGCTGAATCAACTTTGGTAGTAGCTTCTGGTATGTGTGCAATTACATCTACACTTCTGGCTTTGGTTCCAACATATGGACATATTGTGACAACAAAAGATTGTTACAAGGAGACAAGAATGTTCATGGAGAATTTTCTTCCCAACTCCGGAATCACCGTAAGTTTCATCACTTTCTCTACATTTGATTTCAAGTTCCATTGAGTAACACCTTATTATGTATTAAATATCCCACATCGATGGGAACAAAGGTTTTTGGGCAATATATATATGATATGACAATCTTTAACTCTTGAGGTAGCTTTTGGGTTAAGTTATGCCATATCTAATATGGTATCAGAGCCAGATTGACCCAACAAGTAAATTTCCATACAAATAGTTTTCCACCTATGTGGCTCATATAAGTGGTATGTCTTGTTGTGGTTCCGAGATGTTGGACTTGGGCTGTTTCCGTTGGACCGTTTCCCACCCACATCTCGAGCGGACCTATTAAATATCCCACATCATTGGAATGAAAGTCTTTAGGCAATATATATATATATGATATGACAATTCTTAACTCTTGAGCTACCTTTTGGGTTAAGTTAGGTCATATCTAATATTATGTGTGTGTGTGTTTATGTCTCTAGGTGACTCTGATTGACTCTGATGATATAGCCGGGCTAGAAGCTTTAGTAAATAACCATAAGGTACTTATTATAAACATTATAATAAATTATCTTTAAAGTTGAAATGAGAATTGTGTTATTTTCTGTCTTTAGGTTTCTATGTACTTTACTGAATCACCAACAAACCCGTTTCTTCGATGTGTGGACATTGCATTAGTTTCAGAAATCTGTCATAAAAGGGGAACTCTTGTTTGTATAGATGGTACCATTGCAACACCTTTGAATCAAAAGGCACTTGCTCTTGGTGCTGACATTGTTCTCCATTCTGGTACCAAGTACATTGGAGGCCACAATGATGTGTGTAATTAAGAATGTGAAACCTTATTAGTTCTTGGAAAAATGGCTACAATGATATGTTTTGTGTGTCTCTCTTTAGGTTCTTGCTGGATGCATATCAGGTTCAATGAAGTTGGTTTCTAAGATTCGCATTCTGCATCAACTTTTAGGAGGCACGATTAATCCGGTACAGGATCCTCCTCTAATTCTATTAATTCATACATTTGTTAAAATTTCTGATCGCGTTGGTTCAGTTTTTAGAAATATTTGTGTTCAAATATTTTCTATTTATCAAGAGTTTAACATTTGGATAATTGAGCTGTTGCAAAAAGCAGAACGCTGCATATTTACTCATACGAAGTATGAAGACTATGTATCTTCGTGTAAAACAACATAATTCAAACGCTCTGAGGATGGCCCAAGTGCTAGAAGCACATCCCAAGGTATTGTATATTTTTCTTATCAAGATCCTTTCTTTCTTTTTAGATAATTGGCAAAATTAATTTCACCGGTGCAAGAAAGAAATAAAAAACTTGAAATCAAGTTTCTTGTTTAAGTAAAAAAATAAAAGAGAAGTCTAGGAAACTTAATAACTCCTAATTCTACTTCAGTTTATCTTTAACTAACACTCATTATATCCTAACACATAGAATTTCTTATATTTCTAGCTTACCTTAAACTTTCAAATTATCGAACATTCACCCTCTTTAATTTCAAGTTAGTCTTCAAGAGGTCATGAACTCTAATCAAACGTCTCATCTCCTTGGACGTGATTCTTGTTAGGGCTTTAATTAGTATATCCATTCATTGTTCTACTCCGGATACATGCTCCACTTCAATTTGATTTTCATCAACACACTCTCGGATGAAATGATACCTCTTGTGGATGTGCTTGTCCGAGCCATGAAAGATGGGGTTATCAGTGAGTGAAATGGAGGACTTGTTGTCAATACGAATTATAGTCTTCTCACAACTCTCACCCGTCACTCAATTAGTCTTGAAGCCATATCACTTGTTTCATTGTCTCAGTTGTTGTCGTGAACTCTCCTTCACACAATGATAAAGCAACCATATGTTGTTTTTGGGAACATCATGTGATTAGCGACTCATCAAAATAACACATGTTCGGTTGTGCTTCTTCCATTGACATTATGAATACTATCACCATAGTCAATAATCTTCTTTGATCCTCTTCGCTTGAACAGTTGAACGTTAAATTCCTTGAAAATACCTTGAAATTTGCTTCCATGCAACACCATGCAATTCTATTAGGGATTGCATATACCTACTTGTCACTCAAACCGAGAAATCAAGGTAGGGTCTTGTGTGTAAGAGATACCTCAAGCAACCAATTCTCCTATGATACATCTTAGCATCAACTTCGAGTTCTTTTTGTGCTTTGGAAACTGATAGTTTGAAGCTTTGTGGCTCAGGTCTATGAAAATACCTTATGTGTTATATCACTTAGGGATCGAATCCATATGGACTTAAAGGTTGCACTACAGTTTATAAAGCTTCAAATCTATCTGAGACTAAATTTTGTTTGTTTTTTATAATTAAATCTAACTAAGAAACGAATGTAAATGAAATAAAACCTATGGTTTAAAAGTGTTAGGTTCAGGGATTTTCTCAGAAAATTCAATGATCAAGAACAAGACAGTTATTCAGGATTGATTTTAATTCCTATATCAAACATAAATACCTAATCAATCCGCTATCGTGGTTGAGATCACTAATGTTTAATGATCTAAGCGTATAAACTGTCGTTTGATCTTATCAGGGCCGTCTTTGACCCATGGCAGCATGGACATTTGCCATGGCCCAAAATTTTCAAGTTTTGGTTTTATAAGATTAAGGAATCTCTTTTAAACTAATTTTTTATTTATTATGGTTTAATCCGTTTATTTTCACTTATATTAAACGGAAAATAACCAAAAGATGAATTAAGGAGCCACAGTTTGGTTTTATGGATCGAGCAAACTAAAATTTTCTCACATTTTTTTTATTCTTTTGGTGTTCTTGAGATTTTTTTTTCTAAAACCCTAACTTTTCCAGTTTGGTCTGAATTGAATAGTTGTTGGAGTTAACTGCAACAGATTTTCAATCTCTAATCATTCATATCATCTATTTCAATTTTTTAACAATGTATGTGCCTCTAATTTTCAATTTTAGTCCAAATATTTTATATTTGGGTTTGAAATCTGGGATTGTTAATATTTGACTAACTGATTTTGAATTGATTTTGTTCATTGTTTCAATGATTAATCTTCACATCCAAAGTATTGTAAAAAGTTCAGTCTTTCGCTGATTTTTCTCTTCTAACCTTACAGTTTTAATACCTAAGAATTAGCCTCAATGATTAAAAACTAAGTAATGTATTAATTTAATGAGTTCCTTCATCACTTACTCCGTTCTGAGATACGGTAACTATCAGTAGCTTAGTCTCACGACTCTCACCTTGCGGCTTGCAGGAACATAATATAATCCATTTCTCCAATTCTTTAGTCATGTTGGAAGAATCGTTAGAGCAGTTGTTTTCTTCTTTTTTGGCTTTACTTCTTATTTCTTGATGCTTTTTGTGCTCCCATTGTTTTGCTATGTTATGTTCCACTTTTCTTTTTTTTTTCTACTTCTTCTTCTCTATGCACATCATCACCATCTTCTTCATTAGAAACCTAAACCATAGTCCATAAACAGAAATAAGTGAATTAATTAATCAATCTAAATTTGTGTTTGAGATTGTTTTAGCTAAAAAACATGCTAAGATTCAAGTCTTTGTAGAAGTCACTGAGATTTTGTATTTTTGTTACTTTTAAGTATTTAAATTAAAAGATTTTATTACATTGTATAACAGAAAAAGGCCCACTTTAAAAATTTTGCCAGGGGTTGTTGAAATGGTTAAGACGGGCCTGGATCTTATTAGCTATCCTAGACATGCATTATAGTACTTGTTTGATATGTTTACAACCCACCCTGACAATAACTTTCGTTGGCCAGGATTAGATCGTTTTCTAACGTAGATCTGGTAACCTATAAGATTTTTCCAAAATAGATTCAACCTAGGTTCATAGATTGATGGATCAGGTTAACCTAAGCATTAAGTTCAACTATTAGAGAAGATAACTTATTGATTGGATCCTACTTATGTCCGATTTACGAATTGGATTCTTTTGAAATCCTAAAACCTAACTGAGAGATTACTCATAAATCATCATAGAAATAAAAGCAAAATAATTAAAATAGAATGCATAATATAAATGATAATTAAAAAGAATAGAGTTTACAAATCTTCTTAGTGATGATTGGATCTGTTTCCAGAACTTACAAAAACTCTAAAATCCATCCTAGGGTTGAACCAAAGGTAAAAAACTTCCTAAAACCTAATATATATGATATATACAAAATAGAAAACCTAATCCAAAAAAAAGAAAATGTGGTTAAGTCTCGGTGCCCGATCAGACAGAGTGTCACGCCCGGTCGGATGTGCCTTCGGATGTGTCACCCAATCGGGTTTCTCATCGGATGTCTGGTCTGATCGGGTGCAAATGCTATCTGCCCATTCGAGTGGAGTCTTCTATTATGACGCATTTTTTCTCTAAATCATCAATCTTTTGGCTTTTTGATCAATTCTGCACCGCGTGTCTATAAATCCAATAATTGATGTTTAGTGATCTGAAATCTACACAAAACACGTAAAATCCTAACTAAATAAAGACTCTAAAACTGTACAAAACCGAGTATATCAGAAATCGTTAAACCAAACTCCATGGGTACATGAGTAGAATTGCAAAAGCCAAGCATGCTTCATTTAGAATCCATCGTGCATAGGCCTCTTGTTTCATCTCAATTCCATCTATGATTTACGTGGCTTCTATCCCAAGAGAGTAGGTGAGTTTTCCGATGTCTAACATCTCAAACTTAAATGATTTCTAAAGTGTTTCCCGTCACAAAAATATAATCAACGTACATGGTAATGATGAGAAGATTCCCCCATTCTTCCTTGGGATACACGAAACTCTCTTTTGAATCTTTTTTGAACTTCACACCTTTCAAAGTCTGATTAAGCTTAATTTTCCATGCTTGTGGAGCTTATCTAAACTGTATAACGCCTTGAGAGTTAGAAAATTCTATGTTCCTCTCCTTCTTTTCAAATCGTTTGGCTTAAGACACATGCACTTCTCTGTTTATCTCACTGCGTAAGAGTGTGGTCTTTACATCGAGTTGATGTATCTCCATCCATGAGAGACTGCTAACGCCATAAGAAGCTTAATAGTTTCAATGCGAGCTACCAGTGTAGATAATTAATTAAAATCAATTCCTGATTCTTGTACATATCCTTTTACAAAGAGTTTAGGTTTTAATTAGTTGATTGAACTGTCTGCATCTATAATATCTATTTACGACCAATAATCCGGACTCCAGCACGATCTATAATATCTATTTACGACCAATAATCTGGACTCCAGCCGATCAATAAATGACCATATGTTGTTCTTGTTAATCGAATAAATCTCCTCTAGACACGTTTTTCGGTTGATATTTTTTATGCTTCTTTATAGCGTTATTGGTTCATCACTGATTGATAATAGAAGCTTCTCGCATTATATATAAGTTTGAAGTATGTAATCGTCATGATACCTAGAGAGATGTACTTTAGGAGTTGATATTTTTAGCGGAGATTGATCGACTTCTTCTTGATGTGTATGCGTTTGAGATGATTGATCATTAGATCCTACTTCAGGTCCTTCAACCACCCAACCGTCTTGTTCTTGATGAGTTTGATTTTTTTGTGATAAATGATTTTTGGTTTCGGCATTGTCTTCGGTTTTCTCATTACTGACTACAAAAATAAACTTTGTCCCTCGTTCATTACTCCACCCCAATTCATTCAAAAAACCTTTTATCACCATTGACGCATTCATCATCTCCCTTCCAATTCCAACTTGCCTTTTCATTTGGGCTTACAATGATTATTCTAGTTGTCAGATCAAGGAACTAATATATCTTAAATCCCTGCTTTATTCCGATGTTTACAATAGTTTTAGAACGATCATCTAGATTCTTTATTTAATTTCGATCTTGGCATGAGGAAGGCATCCAAAACCCATAAGATGATCTATGTTATCTTTCTTGTTTCTTAGGCATTTATTGGGTGTTTGATTCGTAAATGCTCTTGTCGCAACATGGTTGATGATATGTGTTGAATGGCGTACTGTTTCTCCCCACAAGAAATTTGGAACTCTTATTTCTTTCAGAATAGTCTTTGTCATTTCCAACACTACACCGTTATTTTGTTGAGTGTAAGGAGCCGTTAAATCATTTTAAACCATTCTTGTCACAGAAATATTGAAAATCCCTTGAGGTAAAGTTCCCACCTCTATCTGTTCGCAATGTCAAGATCATCACACCAAAATCCGTTTCAACTAGATTTTTTAACTTATCAAACACCTCACTTTTCTCTTAGTAAGATCTCCCATATATATATATCTTGTGTAATTATTAATGATTACAAATGTATACCTGTTGAGAGAAAGAGTAGCCGGCAATATAGGTCCGCACAACTCTGCATGCAGGAGTTCCAACACCTGTGTACTATGATATTTATGATCTTGAGATGGGTCTTGTAAAGTCTATTAAGCAACCAATTTACCTTAGTCAAGAGTATTTCGATAGGATCATGTAATATTAGTGTTGAAGATTGATTCAAATGAACTTAATGAAAGAAGCCAAACAATTAGGACTTTCTTTACAATAAATTTGAAGTTTAATTTTGGGTATTAAAATAAGAGTTAGAAGTTTAGTTTAAATGATTGAACAATGATAACTCCTTGGGGGAGATTACCTTTATTTTTTCCTATAAATTCTGTAATCTTCTTCATTCTCAGTATCAGAGACTAGCTAATCATTTGTATCAGAGATTTTAGAGAGAAATCAAAAATTACTTAAGCAAAACGTTCTTTTTTATTTTTCCTCTCTCTGTCCGGACAACTCTGTCCTATACAGAGATTGTGTGTAGAACAACCGCGTGTGTTAGCAGTGTATTTACGTGTTGTTGTATATTAAAAAAGTGCTAGCAGAGCAGTTATATTGTAAAACAGCGCCAACATTGTGGTATCAGAGCATAGGTCTCAGTCCAAGATCAGAGCAGAGGTCTCGATCTGTTTAATCCGTAACGAAGAAGACGAAGTGAGCCATGACAGTCACTAGAAGAAATCAACAAGCGTTAATTCAGCTGTTTAAGGGTGAGAAGTATCATCTATGGAGTCTTAAGATGAAGACGATATTTAGATCTTATGAGTGTTGGGATTTGGTGGATAATAGATTTGAAGATCCAAATCCGATGATAACCGAACAACAGTTATGGGAGAATTGCAAGAAAGATGCAGAGGCGTTGTTTTTCATTTAGTTGGCCCTTGATGAGGAGTTACTGTCACAGATCGCAGCAGTAAGTACCTCACACGAGCCGTGAGAAATTTTGAAACGATAATACATAGGAGATCAAAAGGTCATCACTGTAAAGCTACAAACTCTGCATCATACCTTTGAGACAATCTCAATGAAAGAGAAAGAGACTGTACAAGAGTATTTGGTGAGAGTATCAACTATTGTGATCCAAATGAAATCTTACGATGATTCGATTTTAAATGAAACTGTTGTGAGTAAAGTTTTAAGAACATTACTTCCAAAGTTTGAGTATGTGGTTCCTGCGATTATGGAGACGAATGATTTGAGTATATACACCTTCAATGAGATGATGAGTTCGTTGTTTTCTCATGAAGATCGTCTTGGTAAAAGGTTGGAGAAGTCAAAAGAGAAAGCTTTCCAACTGAAGGGAGAATACTTTGGACATAAGAACTGTGGTAGAGGCAGAAGGAGATCTGCTATATGTGGAGAATTTTGCCATGGAAGAGGTCAGTCTTACATTATTATTCTGTCGTATAACAGGGGAGCGTCGTCGTACAACAAAGGATTATCGTACAACAAAAGTACGGACAAGAGCAATATTCAGTGTCATTATTACAATAAGTTTAGTCATATGAAAATTAACTGTTGGAAGAAACAGAGAAAAAAAAACAAGCAAGCTTTGTTGAACAAGAATATGTTCAAGATAGACTTTTCATAGCGCACAAAAGTCTAGATGTATCGATAATGGTGTGGTGTTTGAATAGTGGAAGTTCCAAACACATGACTGAGATTAAGTCATTGTTTAAGAATATTGACGCACAAGGTTAAAGTGAAGCTTGGAGATGATAAAGACGTTCAAGTTAAAGGAAAAGGAGTTGCGACGGCCCCAGATGGTGATGATAATCTTAAAGTAATCTATAATGTGTATTACATTCCTGATTTGACACATAATCTGTTAAGTGTTGGACAGATGGTGGAGAACAATTGCTTTGTTTTGTTCGATGGAAATGTGTGTGTTATCAAGAATAAGAAGTCAAGTAACATGTTGGTTGTTGTGAAGAAGACATCAAATAATTTGTACTCGCTACAGATATCGTCTGTTAAAGCGAGTGGTTTGGTGGCTAAGGTGTCAGATGAAACAAAGTTGTGGCACTTACGATATGAGCATCTACATGAGAGTGGGTTGAAAACTCTCAATCAAAAGGAGATGATGGTTGGTCTACCAAAGATCGTTGATCTTAAGCTGGGTGAAAGATGTATTTATGAGAAACAAACGCGGAAGTCATTCCCTGATGGTAGAGCAAGGAGAGCAATTCATTGTCTTGAGATTGTTCATGATGATTTGTGTGGTTCGATGTAGATTACATCACTTGGAGGAAGTAAGTATTTGCTGTTGTTTACAGACTATAACAGGATGAGCTGGGTTTACTTCTTGGAGAACAAAAGAGAAATATTTGGAATGTTTAAGAAGTTTAAAGCGCTTGTGAAAAAATAAAGCGAGCAACAAGTCAAGATGTTACGGACAGACAGAGGAGGTGAATTTATGTCTGTTGAGTTCAACAAGTTTTGTAAAACAGAGGAGATTCATCATGAGCTTACTAGATCTTATACACCAAAACAGAACGGTGTAGGAGAGAGGAAAAACAGAACTGTGGTAGAGATGACAAGAAGCATGCTGAAACAGAAAAATTTGTCAAATTATTTCTGGGCAGAGAGTGCTAAAACAGCAGTTTATCTGTTGAATGTTTTATTCACAACAGCTATGTTAAACAATATGCCATTTGAAGCATGGTGTGGAAAAAAACCTTGAGTAAATCATTTAAGTGTTTTTGGAAGTGTTGCTTATTTTTTATTGAATATCATAATAGGAAGAAGCTTGATGAAATGTCAAAGAAGTGCATATTTCTTGGCTATTGTGATCACTCTAAGCGGTATACCGGTATAGATTGTATAATCTCATGAGTGAGAAGATTATTGAAAGCAGAAATATCACCTTTGATGAAGATGCAATCTGGAGTTGGCATGAAGGTGATAGTAGAAAGCTTGTGTATATCTTTATTGGCAATAGTGTTGTGCAACAAGAAGACGTTGTTGAACAACAAGAGAATCAGATTGGGGCTGGTGTTGAAGCTATTTTGTTTCTTGATACACCTAGTTACGTTGGTGGTAGTGGATCAAACAGTAATGGTGAAGCAAATTCAAGCTAAAGTCCACCTCAAAAGTTTAGACAGGCCCGGCCCAATGGGGGTGGNTTTAATGTTAAAAAAAAAATTTAGGGGCTCAGAAAAAATATTTTAGAGACCCAAAAATAATATGTTAAGGCTAAATTTTTTTTTTGCCCTTGGACCTTATACAAAAATGGGCCGGGCCTGAGTTTAAATCGTTGCAAAAAATCTATGAGGTACAATAAGCTCTGTTTATGTTTCAGCCATAAACGTTTAATGAAGCTGCATATAATGATGAATGGAAAATGGCAACATATGAAGAGATTACATCCATAGAGAAGACTCAGACTTGGCAGTTGGTTGTGCTTCCTGAAGATAAACATGCTATTGGTGTAAAATGGGTGTTTAAAACAAAGTATCATGCGGATGGGAGCATACAAAAGTATAAGGCAAGACTGGTAGTAAAAGGTTATGCTCAAGTGTATAGAGTGGATTATGAAGAGAGATTATCTCAGTGGGAAATTTTGACACTCTGCATGAAGAGGTTTAAGTTGAACAGCCTGAAGGGTTTGTTGTTGAACGCAAAGAGAGATTTTTCTACAGGTTGTACAAGACGTTGTATAAAACCAAGAAAGCACCTAAAGCATGGTAGAACAAGACTGATTCACTTTTTTTGTGAAACAAAGTTTGAAAGAGACAAAAAGACGCCGAAGAACGTTAATGAAAAGATGCAGTGAGAAGATGGAACAAAGCAGTGTTATGGTGCAACAAAAAGATTGTTGAGGTATCATGGTGATACAACATACATTTGTCTTTGGAATAATGGTTGTATGTGGACAACAGGTGGTTGTAGGGCGATAGTTGGTTGTAGTACAACCGAGATTTAGAGATGAAACCTTCATTGAGTAAAACTGGTTCAGTTTACACATAAACAGAAATGTTGTCGAACAACAATGTGTTAACCAAATCATTGTCGAAGAAAAAGCTTGGCTACTCTAGAAGAAAGTTTGGTGTGTGTAAGTTTGAATCAGTTGCACTTAATGAAAGAAGCTAAAGAGTTAGGAGTTTCTTTACAATAAATTTGGGGTTTAATTTTGTGTACTAAAATAAGAGTTACAAGTTTTGTTTTAATGATTGGATAATAATAAGGGTATTAGTTTTATGTTTTCCTATAAATTCTGTAATCTTCTTCATTCTCAGTATCAATTACCTGATCATTTGTATTAGAGATTTTAGACAGAAATGACCCTGTTTAGAGGTTAAGGATCTATGGTTTATACATATGGTATGGGGTTCGATCCCTAGAAATTGCAAAAATATTTCAATGAATTGCAGGGTGCTGCAAGATGTCGTTTATCGTGGTATCAAGTGTTGCAAGAGGAACTATAATGATATTGTGCTCGATAAAAAATATTCATCATAGATTTAAATCATATTTCTAAGAAAAAATGATGATATAATAGATAATGTGGAAAAAAACGTTTTTCTTTAGTTTTCTTTTCTCTGTTCAGGCAACTCTGTCATATACATAAATTGTATGTAGAACAACTACCTGTGTTAGCATTGTGTTTACGTATTGTTATATATCAACAAAGTTGTAGCAGAGCAGCTTTATAGTGAAAGCTTTATTGTGAAACAGCACCAACAGTTAGATAATCATATGGATTCTAACATCACAACCATACTCGTTACTTGTCCTATGTTTAGTATGTTATGTTGCTCTTTATTTCAGATATATCGGCTTATGTTCTTCTGATTAACCTCGTAAAAGTGTTGATCCTTTTCCACCAATGTCGACACGAGATCCATCTTCAAACTTCAATCTCTCTTTGACATTTTAATTCATCTCCAAGAAAAATGATCTTACTCTTGTCATATGACTGCCTGCACTATTATCTAAAAACCAAACTCATTCTTCTAGTTTCTTCGTTTCATATTTATTTCGTATTAGATTTTCTTTATTAAGAAACCTGATCTCGTGCATGAAGAGAGCATCATCTTCTTCTTGTGCTTCGACCTTATTTACTTTGATGAGGCCATCGGTACCAGATCACCCGGATACCCGAGGCTTGT
>KE157952.1:0-10246 GCA_000411055.1 Leavenworthia alabamica
CGATCGGGCTGGCTTGTAAGAATGCACCAGAACATCAACATTTTCATACTCCAAGCTCCCAAATGTGCCAAATTCTAAACCTGTACTCTGAAACCTGTAGAATGACTCAAAATAGACTAAAAGACTCTAAAAATGGACATGACTTGTCCGTAAAAACGACTCAAAATGCAATATATCATTCTTCCCCTTTCTTTCTCCTCTTCTTTCCTCTTCTTCTTTTCTTCAAAACAGGGCTTTTTCTCTGTTTTTACGACTTTAGGTCGTTTTTATTCAACTTAGGTCGGTCAGAGTCTTTTGGACAATAGTCCACCGACTTAATGACTTACATCCGGTCGGGTATAATATATTACCTGATCGATCCATGACCACAACTGGTCCGACTTGTCGTGTGGTGACACCTAGAACTCACCCGGTCGATCCCCACATGTTACCCGACTGAGTGACCTTGAAACAGTCACCAAAACCTCGAAACACAACACGAGCACCTTCCGGAGTTCCCCGGAACACTCTCCCGAAGTTCCCCGACGTCACACTCGTGCACGGATGTTACAGAAATACTATCAAAGATCGGAGCTTCTAGTCGTGAAGATCTAGGTAATATTATTCTCACATGCTCACAGCTTGCTAATTCTACAGACCATCCCATTCTTTTTAAACAACTTGAACTATGTACTCTTGTAAACAATCCTTTGGTTGCTGTTGACAACTATAAAGATCTAATGCAACAATTTCTTAAACACTCAAACCCCTCAGCTCATTACGTTGAAGTAATCTTGGATTATTTCATCAGTGGCCAACTAGAACGAGGTTTCAAACATTTGCAGTTAGCTGCAAATGCTAATATGGATGTTGGTATTTATCTTTATGGAATCCTTATGTTGTGCAATGGTGATTTTATTTAAGTGAAACAATATCTTGATCATCTTGAATGGGTCAAGAACAAAGATGTATCTGAACAAGCATATAGCAAAATTAAAATTTCCCTCCAGGGCATAGATGTACCATTCAATCCACAAGATAACATTTCGCTTTAGAACATGGAACCACCAATACAATGCAACTATAAAGACTTCGACAACTACTGCCCCCTATGCTATTACTTTAAACAAATGGTTAAATTCATCTACGTTTACTAATTTACTCTTATGTTGCCTCTACTACTGTAAGATTCGTGATCCGATTTAAGATCACAAAGTCGGTTTAGGATTATGGTTTGCCGAGTTTAGTATAATGAATTGGTTTGTGGATCCTGGCCAGATTAATTTACTGTGACATTAAACCGAATAAATCAAACCATAGCAGTTGGACCGACCCATGAACCGAGTTGTTACTGTTGATTAATTTCCGGATGTTTCAGAGAATCCGAATGTTACTATAATGATCCGATGGAATGTTGATTTAATTGGGTTTGAGAACCCAAAATAATTATTGAAATGATTAAAAAGAATTGGACTTGGAAACCCTACCGATTTTTAATTATGAATTAATTAGGTTATGGATTATAAAACCCAAAAGGAGTTAATAATTAATTAAAATGAATTGGACATTGGAATACCCTAAACTTTTAATTATTACTAGAGTTTNATTTATATTAATTTTAATTGAATAGTATTACATTTTATGAAAATGTTTAAATTATTTTTTATATGTTTTTACGTTATAATATGTACAACGTTGAAATATAGATGTCTGATATTCATATTTTTGATGATAAAATATATTTCTTAATAATATTATTTTGGTTAAAATATTTAAAAACATAATTAAATTATTTGAATTTTCTATTTTTTACGAGTTAAGATATATCATAATTTGAATATATATTTTTTTTCTCTTAAACAATTATTTTTGTTTTTTTTAACTATCCTTATTTTTCTTGCTTTATTAGAACAATATTTACTTCAAGTGTTGACTTTGTTTTATGATCGTATATATTTAACTATATATTTTATTATTTTACTATATTAACATTTTTGTAACTAAATTATAATTATAATTAAATTTTATTCTATTTATTAAATTATATATATGTTACAAATATTTGTATTTTAATTATTTTTAAAACATATTCAAATTCCAATATATTATATTTTATATAAATTTAGGAGCACATACCTTTATTTTTATCTCACTGTCTTTATGTTAAAAGATTATTATTAAAAATGATGTAGTACAATTGATATTGTTTATTTTTTACTCATATAAACAAAAATACAGATTTTGTGAAATATTTTAAAATTGATTGAAGAAATGTGAACATTAAGACTAATTAAGTTTGTGTCTAATAGTGGATTAAAAATATGAAGTGGTAAAACTATATTAATTTATGTTGTTCTTTTTGTTTTCTTATAATTTTGCATTTTCTTATTTTACGTTATTTTCAAATCAAATAACGTGAGTTAGTTTGTACAAATCAGTATTCTCTTTATTAAATTCATTATTATTCTTAGTTTTGAATATAATATATTTTGGTAGAAACATATATATATTTAGATGTTACATTTTTGCTAACAAGTTTTACATTTAATATATATACAATTAAAATAATATTTACATTAATTTAATAGAGTAGTAAGTTTAACTATATTGTTTCATATATTTTATATTCAATGTTTTTGAAAGTTAATTATAAATACATGTGCATTCTATTTTTCTATTTTTATTTTATTGAATAAATCATTTTTTCTATTTTCGCTAACTTTGGAAATCATCAACATTCATTCATTGTTTGTGTAAGTTCTTTACATACTAAATATGCTACATAGATATAAGTTGAAAACACATGCGAGAGTTAAAATATAATTCTAGACGACGTAATGAGGGATGCTATTTGTTTTAGTAAATTTACTTTAGAATTTTATTTAGTTAGTTTGTTATGTAAAAGCAACATAACTCTGCAATAATTTAGAATTTAACTTCCAAATTAGACAAAAATGTTAAGTTGTGTTTAAAATTAATAGGTAAACTTTATATTATCACAGTTTTGAAAACTATGTTTTCCTCATTCGACAGAGAAGTAGTTATAAAATATTATAATAGATTTACTCTCATTTTATAAATTTTATGGTATATATAAAATACAATAAAAATCAAATAAAATAAAATAAAAAAGCCAGCCATTGCATATTGGCCATCTAACTCTTCTACTTCTTACGTTGTATTGACAAATGTGAGTCTTAAAATCTATAGAATGTGAGACAACTTTGATGCTTGACAAAACCATATTTGGTGGCTTGTGTGAGATAAGCCTTCTCTCATGCTTCATTGAGTCCTCTCAATACACTTAAAAGATTATTGAAACAATGGTATAACATAACGATGAGAAAGTGTTAAGAACTTATTCTTTTGACTCTATCAATCTCTCGGTGAGGTGGTATTCTCATTCTCCTTCATATGTAACCAATAGAACATTAACAAAGATAGCAATAATGTAAGAACAAGTTTTTTCTAGAATCAATATTTCTTTTCACATAATGTAAGTTCCGATTACAAGACAGATTCCCAATTAACCAACGCTGAGGCCTTTTCTGCCTAAACGAGGTGAAGCTGCAAAGTCGAGTTTCGTCTTGGAGAAAGTTCAACAGTGTCTCCTGTTCTTGCCTTCTCGGATATTTTCTCACCTCCAACCAAAAGGTGAAAAGTAATGCAATCCACAAAAAGACACGATTTAAGATTTAAGAATACTCACTTTTACTGCAGTAATCATCGGTGGGACTTGCCGTATTTGTCAAACAAATCATGGTAAAGCTTTCTTAATGTCATTGTCTTTAATATGCTCCCATGGTTGTAGCTGAATCACCTGAAGCAACAGCACGGTTGAGTGAAGTCTAATGAGTCATTAAGCCATCTAATGCATAAATGCTACATGAAAGGAAGGAAACATGTCAAATTAGAAGAGATTCAGCATCTAAAATTGAAGTGGCTTCACCAAGAGGAGAAACTCCAATATAACCTTTGATCATACCTTAACATTTTTAATGTTATGTTTCTGTAATTCATTATATATAAAAACAGAAACACAAAATTTGGATTAAACAATAACAAGCATGTCAAGAAAGAGCATACACAAAAGACTAACAAAGAGAGATCATATCAGAATGAATGCCATTGGAGCCAAGTTCTTCGGTTCCCTTTTGTTACTGCTTAGAAGTCAACTAAATGTACATTAAACTCTTGATAATACAAAAAATTTATACTCATCTAATAGTTCTTAGAACACACATGACACACAAAACTCAACTCGATGTTAATTTATTATCTATCAGTAAACAAAAGTTTGATACTCATTTCTATACATTCAACAATCAAAATAAACTGGAGGATTAGTTGAATGTCAATAACATGTTTAAATGTTGACTATACCGAAGCTGCAAAGAAGCATGTCGTTGACCGTATTCTCAATGGTTTACTCAAAGATCTTCCACTACAAATAACCTAAAGTAGTTATAGACAGTGAGATTTAGTGGACGAGCTAGATGAATCGATATAAAGATTTGGATGTTAGAAAATTGATGAAATAATATAAGCATTGTTTTAGAACAATCAATGATCTATGTAAACATGTGTAGTAACCGTTAGGGTTATTTTTACTAAGAATCTCCGATTGATGGATCTTCTACGAAGGTCTATGATAGTGTTTGGCAATGCATAAGTTGTTTTCATCTAGAAAAAGCTTTTTTGTAATTACTGCTTCCAACTCATTGAACTCCGAAGCACCGTTAGCAAAATATTCACCTGAACACACAGAGTAGAAAGTGGTATAATGAATCAAAGGTTGAACGATTTTAAAGAAAAAATAAACTGTTAAGCTGACTGATGAATGAACCTACCAATCGAATGTTGCTGAAGAGCAGTGAGATAAGTACAATTGTAGCCAAAAGAATGATATTTATTAGTAGACATTTCGACATTTCTGAATCTATTGTTAGTCAACTGTAAAAAAATATCATTTTCGAAGAACTTTAGTAAGATTTCCATAGAATGATCTTATGTATGTATATAACACACAAAAAATTCAGGTTTTGTCTGCAAAAAGAGAAGCAGGAGATGTTTAGTGAGACTCAATCTAAAATATTGTGCTAAATTTCCTCATAAATTGTATGGAAAATAGTAGAACTTGTCATATATAAGATGCATCTCGATGTAAAACTGGTAAATTGAGATTCGTCTAGGAGAAACCTGTAACATCCGTGAATTTATTCTAAAGAGATTTTGAAGCGGGTTTTAGGCTTATTAGGATTTCTATGTGGATTAGTGATATTAATGAGCTTAATTAGGTTTTAATTTGACCTAAACCTATTTAATTCCTAAAAAGTAAAGAAATCCTAGTTTATTAAGATTATTTTCGTGGCCACCCTAATGGGAAAAATAAAATCATGAGATAAAATAAAATAAGAAAAGAAAAGAGAAGAGAAAATATATCTGACAACTTTGAGTAAAAAGCGAAAACAAATCAACAAAAGAATTTATTTTTGTCTCATATTTGGTGGAGAGATGAAGGACATCATGATCTATATATATCAAAAATCGGATCTTAAATTGCAGTTCTGGTTGGAAAGTTATGGCTGTTCTATTAAAAGATATATGTGTAGATCGAATTTCACCGTCGTCTTAATTTAAAAGACGTGTCTTAGTGAACCGTGAGTATCTAGATGACGATCTACATATCATTGGAAAACTCTTGATGTCAGTTTTCTAAATCCGTTGGCCGATCTTGATTTGGGTTAGAACTCTGTTCGGAATAGTCATTTTAAATAGACGGTGTTTATGATTAAACTTAGAAAACCCTAATTCGAAACAGTTTCGATGTGATTTTTTCAAGACAGCGTTTGGAGGTCAAAATGTTGTCTGATCTAGCTAAAATTTGGCAGAGTTATTCATGACAATATATGATTCAGTTTCAACGGTGTGATTCATATTTTAACGGTTAGTTTCTGAATTATATTAAGAATTCTGAATCATATTTGATTATAATAATTTTTAACAAATTATTATATTAGGTTGTCATTAAGATTTGATTGAGTTGGAGCTATGTAGAAGGTTTATCCGAGCTCTCATATTTGTCAAGGTGAGTGCAGGACCGTAGAATTATTTCATTATACAATGAATAATTTAATATGTTTTTCTGTGAACCAGCGATGAAAATCTTGACATATTTTGATTGGATGTATTGGTATGATTTACATATTGTCTTATTGCATTACTTGTCGTGTTATGATTCATGTTAGTGCGGGAGGAGTGCCTCACTCAGCGTTGGTTTTCCAATGCTGATGCATCTCTAT
Source organism: Leavenworthia alabamica (assembly GCA_000411055.1). NCBI lineage: Eukaryota > Viridiplantae > Streptophyta > Magnoliopsida > Brassicales > Brassicaceae > Leavenworthia > Leavenworthia alabamica. The sequence continues at coordinate 6,282 of KE157952.1, forward strand.
TGATGATGCAGGTAAATTCAGGTTGGAGCGTGAATTCATGGCAAGGACGAGGAGATGAAGGTCTAGAGCATGCATGTGTGAGTTCTATTGTGTATGAAATCATTAGAACTGTTATGTTGTTACAAAAATACTGGTGTGGTTGTTTCAATTTGGTATCAGAGCGGAGTTGTTTCTAGGACACTTCCGCTGTGTTGTGTGTTGCATGAACTCTAGACCAATCCTCTCCGAGCCTTCAATGAGACGTCACGGTATGTTGTTATAATTTTTTTGTTGCTATTTTGCTTTAGAGGTTATTATTTAAGCAAAGTTGAATATAAGAGTAAAAAAATATGTTGGTTGAAATAGAGAGGGTGGTACAGAAGGTCACGTTAATCGGATCAAAGGTCTGGTGGTTTGTTGAAATGATGTTGGTATTATAGGAAGTCTAGAAAATAATTTTTCTGGAAGAGTTAAGTTCCTATAAAGAAAAAAAAGATCACACAGAGACTTTTTGACTTGAAATTTGGAATGGATACTAGGAGTAGTATCAGTGTAGCATCCGAGAGTACCACCGAGATCTAAGGAGTATCTAGAGATATGATTGCAGTTGAGAATTCATCTTATCTGAAGATGTGGGAAGATACAGAGGAGCGACAACCAATGTTGGAGAGAAATTTTTGTTCAAGTATATACTTAGTGGAGTATCCAGTATCTTGATTTTATGCTATCTAAAGAGAGTGGCATGAGTTCAAGGTTCTAGAAGAGTTTGAACAGAGTTCCAGAAGAATGCCAAAATGGTTCCGAGAGAGTTCTAGAAGAGTAATGGGTGAGTTAAGGAAGTGTTTCGCAAAATTCTGAGAAATTTTGGAAGAGTTAACCATGAGTGGTATGTTTTGGTGATGAAGTTTTTTTAAAAAAATCTTGAAGTAGAAAACTGTAGCCAAAAAAGGAAGTGGTGTAAAAAAGAGTAATCTTTCTAGAAAAGTGGTCTAGTGGACCTAATGTTACTCGAGAATCAGAATCCAAAAAAATGAGTTGGGGTAAGAATGCTTGCCAAACTTACGGGATTCAGAAATAATTGCTCGATAGTTGTTGAGTTGATCACGCCAGAGAGTGATGGCGAATGTGAGCATGGTAATCTAGTGATGTATGCTAAAAGTGGTAAGATTTTAAAGGGCAAGAGGTGCTCTAGATTTGTATCTAGTTGGTCACGACATTACGACGTCATGAGACGGTTTGTTTATCATGGGATATTCGGTCTGTTGTGGAGGAGAGTGGGTTCTCCGTTACTTTAGAGGATGTAGGTTCTCTGGCGACTCTACGGAAATAGTGGGTTCCCGGACGTTAGTGGAGGATAGTGGGCTCTCCTACTGCTTATGAGCATAGTGAGTACCTACAACTCATCAGAGGATAGTGGTTCTCTTGTACCTAGTGGGATAGTGAATTCCAAAATTGGTCAGTGGACTGTGTGGCCAGAGAGTGAGGGTATGTGTATGAGTTGAAAAGCAGTAAACAACTAACATGAGTCATGATTTTGTGACCGAATAAAACTTCTAGGATTGATAGTGGGTTGATCCTAGGAGTGTATTTTGATAGCAACCGAGGATGATCGTAGCGATTGAGAGTGATCTCATATGTAAGCTTAAAAACGGTTGAGCTAGAAATCTGAAATTAAACTATTAGTATGGGCAAAGATTGTAGCTACATAAGAGTTAAGTGGTAAGCTCTTAGTTTTAATGGTGAGAGTGGTTCTTGGGGTATTGTGGTAACACATTTTTAGTAGGCTTATGTTACGGACAGTGGTTGTCCTACACTTGTAGGAGATGAGTGACTCTTCTGATGTTCAGTAGGATGTGGTATCCTGATTTCACTATAGACGTGGTGTCTCAGCAGGATGTGGTATTCTGTTAATTCGATGATGAAGTGTCTCAGCAGGATGTGGTATCCTGGTACTCCGAGCCGTGGTGTCTCAATAGGATGTGGTATCCTGTTTTCTCAAAGGATGTGGTATCCTTAGCAACTCAAGGGTAACGTGGTGTTCCCAATAGTATCGTTCGACGGAGAACAAGATATATGCGAGTTGAGAGCGAAGAGTATTAAAGGCATGAATCAAGAATTTAGTGACTGATCATAGATCGTGGTGATCTAAGAGTGACTTATCATCGTAGTGTAGCGTTTCATAGTTGTAATATGAGCTTAATTAATGATTAAAGCTTTATGTGGTTGTGTTTAATGGATGAGAAGACTTGGAAGTCAGAGGCGAGGATGAAGTGGAATTCTCTATGTTGTTTAATAAATGAGTTGGGGTCGAGGCATGACCCTTGAGAGCGGATTACTTAGAGTGGGGGAGAACTTATCTTCGATGGTTCCTAGTTTTCGATGAAGATTGTATTTTTGTTTCGTGGTTGGAAAAAAGTACATGCTGATATTAATAGAATATGTGATTGTATTTTATTAATGATGGCTAGAGAGTGCCATGTTGCCGATCATTAGAGAATTCGAAAGTTCCAAAACTAACTAAGAGAAGTTTTAGTGAGATTATAAAGCTTAGTCGAGATCCAAAAAATCGGATATGATGCGTTGATACCCTGATTAGGATATGAGTTATTGGTATTCTACAATAGAATATGATGGTTGCTATTCAGAGATAGTGGATATATGCTATAAATATCATTCATTATTAGATATGATGTATGATGTCCTTGGTTATTGGACATGTGATATACTACCCTAGATTAAAGGCTAGGAAGTGGTGATAGTCGGGGTATATTTTGGTACATCTAAGATTATTAGTGGATACACCACCTTCGTAAGGGAGTGGTGTCGCACCTAAGCTTAACTACTTGTTTGTTTGGAAAAGATTAGGAAATTTCCATCTTTAGTGAGGTGTCTATAAGCGAGGATCTTACTTATTGCTTGGTGGGAACTTTAAGCAGAGGTGGAGTAGATCTTATGTGATTAGACGTGTTAAAATATAACATGAGCTATTTGTTATATGAGTGGTGATGTCCTGGGTTGTGGATATGAGTTGGTTGTTATGACATTGCGATGTTGTACGAGAAACTTGTATGTTAGATTCAGTCAAAGATGTATGCAGACGTATGTGAGTCATGTTTTGCTCTAACTCGATGGAAGATAAATATTTTCTCAACTACCAATAGTTTGAGGACCTGAGTGGTCTGAGGGTACGAGTGGTACATAATACCCATATCTCAAGGATTTTGGTTATCTAAGAGTGCGTGTGGTATTAGTTGGTACCCACAACTCAACGGCTTCGTGCGCGAGAGTGCGAGTGGTACGTGATAACCATAGTTTGATGGTTGGTGTACCTGACGATTTGATTGGTATGAGCTGGTATCCATATTGCGATGGCTTTGTGCTCGAGATTACGAGCGATATGATGAGTTGAGAGCATTGAAAACATGACATGAGTCTTAAACATAGTGACTGAATATTGATTTTTAAAGATAAATAGTGTTGGATCTTGTGATAAAGTATGTCGGCTATGAGTGGCCGAGGTAATAGCCACTTTTGGTGGTAGAGTTGTGAGCCTTGGGGGTCAAAAAGAGTTGATTTCAGGGTTTAGATATATTTATCAAGAGTATCTGAAATGTTAGCCATAGATGTTTGAATGGTGGTGAAACAAAGAGATTGATGGGGGCTTCAATTCTTTGTTATAGTGAAAGGATCAAGGATGGTTTTCCTAGTTCGGGCTGAGTCGATTGCAAGGATCACATGAGGTATTTCTTGTAAAAGATGTGACAAGTCAGGTCATGTATTGCTCTAAGGGTGGATGGGTCTTAAACACTCATTCATGGAGGATTTTGTTCCTCGGTTATCAGCACTCGCCTGGGCATGCATGCTTTGAGGGTGGTTGATGTTACCAGTGTTTATTAGGGCATGTGTGTCTTGAAGTTGGTCTGGTGTGTTGTGAGGTATGGAGCTCATCAAGGCATGTGTGCCTTGGGGGTAAAGTGTTAGGAGAC
>KE157954.1:19993-53794 GCA_000411055.1 Leavenworthia alabamica
GTAAGAGAGGGAGGAGCACGGAGGAGCCAGTGCTGGGGTAATTCCGTTTATCGGCACCGGGAATCATCGGAAACTCCTTGATGATTCGGTGATTGACGTAATCAAACAAAATCGATCTTCGATTGGCGAAGATGAATAGGTTTCCATCGGGGAGAAGATGAAGAAACGGATACAGATTGTTCTCTACATTCAAATCTCTCGTTGAAGTCAAGAAACTGAGATTGAAAGCGGATTTTCCTGGATTCTTGGGGTAAAACTCGTAGGTGAAGGCTCTCCTGCCGCCGACGATGATAATCCGACCATCGGGGAGAATCTGATTAGAGGAATACCACCGGCGAGAAGATAGAAACGCTCTGTTCTCAACCCAGTCACACGAAATGCCATCGCAAGGTGTGAATATCCGTACAGTTCGTTCGCCAGCGCCGTAACCGCCGGTTTGGATTAAAGAGCCGGAGGCATTCAATGATCCAGATGAGCACCAAGTGTCAGAACGTAGCGTAAGTGGGCGAAAGGTGTTTGAAGCGACGTCGTATAATAGAGAATGAGCAAAACAGTCGAAAACGGTAGCGTTTTGGCAGTTTTTAGAAGGGAGAGAGAGATTCGAAGGGCCAAAGTCAGTACGGTCAAAGATAACGACTTTGTTGTTGTGAAGAAGTTGCATGTGCATTGCCGATATACCTATACTCGGCTGCAAGAGATCCCACCTTCCCCCGGCGAGAATAGCTAATGGTGAACGTGGGAGTAGCAAATCCGACGTGGAACAGAGGAAGAAGAAGAAGGTAAAAGCTACAGTGTATAAGTTCTTGTTGAATCTTTCTTCTTTCATCTTTATTCAGCTATGAATCTTCTTTCTCCGGTGAACGAGAGTTCACATTTAAGCCTTTTTGGGTAATTATTGTCTTTCTTGAAATCAGTAGGAGATAAAACATTAATGGTGTTTTTTTTCTTTACTGGTGAAATATATATCATAAGGGTTAAAAGTATTTATTTCTGTTGCTATTGGCAAACAAGTGGGTGGGAAATTAGATCTGTCTTATTGATCACGGACTATTCAGCTTTTGAATCTGCACACAACTCATTATTTTCATAATTTCATTTATGAATCCAGTCACACACATGACTAATAAATCCAATCCCTTGAAACTCATACACGACTAATAAATAGTTATTTACAGTCGCTGAAAACTCTGCATGTATATACTCTGTGTAGACTTATCCTATTTATGGTTAGTGAAAGGTGAAAAAATAGTTACCTGAAATTTCAAAGGGTGTTGGCTGGCTGCTATTGGGTACTTAACGTGTTAAAAATAATACCATGTAAAAGGCAAAAAAAACTGAAGTTTGGGACATGTTTGTAATTTTTAAGAAGTAATTGTGTAGAAGACGAATTAACCAAAAGTTATCACCTTTTTTTTTTGTCTCACTCGTCGTCTCTCGAGTCTGTGTGAGTGTAAAGAAGGCACCTTTTCCTCCTCTCTAACTCGCAGAGAAGACACTATTCTTAGAGAAGGAACAGAACAAAAAGTGATGTCGCAACTCTTATCTTCTCCTCTATTGTCGGTTAACTTCAATCATCGCTTTCTCTCTTCTTCTTCAGTACTCTTCGCCGGTGGGTTAGCCGCGAAACGGCATGGATTCGCCTTCAACCCGACGCCAATGACGGTGAAGCTCTCGGTTAAGTCCCGCCAGACGGATTACTTCGAGAAGCAGAGGTTCAGTGACCCTTCATCTTCTCCGCCTTCATACTCCTCACAAAATGGTAAGCCATCTCAACTGATTACTTTAGGGTTTTTAGCTTTGTTTAGCTGGATGCTCAGGAATCTTGAATTTGGAATCTTTGAGTAACTTTTAAATTGGAAAATGGAAGCTTGAAACTATAAAGAGAGCTCTTAATTTCTTGAAAGAGAGGTCGTGTGTGAAACAAGAGTGATATTATTGGCAGCTTGTAATCTTAATCATCTAGAGATGGAGCTCATGTGTGAAACTCAGTAGGTGATGTTTACTTGTGTTCTATGTTTCGGTTTGATAGCTGAAGGAGTGCCACTGCCAGCTAGATTTTACGTGGGTCATTCGATATACAAAGGTAAAGCTGCCTTAACAGTGGATCCAAGAGCACCAGAGTTTGTGGCTTTAGATGTAAGTCTCTCTTTCATACATCAAAGAGCCTCTAATTATACAAATTAGGGTTTGAGTTTTTCATCTGGTTTCTGTTGTTTGCAGTCTGGAGCTTTTAAGTTATCGAAAGATGGTTTCTTATTGCTTCAGTTTGCTCCTTCAGCTGGTGTACGACAATACGATTGGACCAAAAAACAGGTTTGGTTATCTAGAGAGTATTATAAAAATGCTATCTTTTACTTTTTTTTTTTAATCTATTAACTTCAGATGATCCCGTGATTTGTGAACTGTATTCTATAAACTTTGCTAAGACCATCTCAATGGATTTGTGTGTTAAATGTTGCAGGTGTTCTCATTGTCTGTTACAGAAATCGGAACTCTAGTTAGCTTAGGCCCGAGGGAATCATGTGAATTCTTCCATGATCCATTCAAGGGAAAAAGGTAAACATCAGTAGAGTAATCATTTTTAGATGTATTCATATCTGCTTGTTCGTGATTTGTGTGTTTGTTGTCTGTAGTGATGAGGGAAAAGTGAGGAAAGTGTTAAAAGTTGAGCCTCTCCCAGATGGTTCTGGTCATTTCTTCAACCTAAGTAAGTATATATAATCTTCTTCTTGATTATTCTCTAAATGGTTTAAACTTGGTCTCTAACGGATATTGAGGTTTGTCTATGTGATTAGGTGTTCAAAACAAGCTTTTGAATGTGGATGAGAACATTTACATACCAATCACTAGAGCAGAGTTTGCTGTTCTTATCTCTGCTTTCAATGTAAGATCATAAAACCTCTCATTTTTTACATTACCTGCATACACTTGTGAACATCTTTACTAAACTCGTTTTTTTCTCTCGCTGTATGGCTAGTTTGTGTTGCCTTACCTTATAGGCTGGCATGCTTTTGCAAATTCCATCAAACCAGAAGACACAAACCGTATGAACAACGCTTCACCTAACTATGGAGGAGACTATGAATGGAACAGATGATGAATCTTAAGGATATATCGAAGATCATCATATCTACTTGGTTTGCTGATAGGGTTCTTGAAGATGATTGATCTTTGTTCGTAGAATTTAAGTAGGCAGAGGAAAAACTAAAGGCAGTGTTTCTATCTAGTCGTCTTTGACCATACGTGGAAGTGAAAAACAGTAATCTTTTGTAGTAAGCCGTTGTAGTTGAAAACATGAATCGATTGTTGTCTTATTTTAGTTGTGTTTGGTTTAAGAGGAAACTGCCAAAAACAATTTGCATTGCGAGTATTATATTATCCAAAAGATCACTCTTCTCTCATTGTTGTTAAGTATTATTTTGTTTAATTTAATATTTAATTAATCGAAAATCGGAGAATTTGTAGAAGAAGAATTTTAAGCCTAAACTAACATTACTCTTGGGGGTTGACGTCTCCGGTTAATGATAAAGCTCACCCTAACGGTTTAATCCGGTTAGGAGTCGCTCGGTCGTCCAAAGACCAAAAGCAAATCCAACTTCAAATAGAGATATGAGGGGTGAGGAGCAAGTTTCGTTTCTAGAAGATCTCTACTACGTACAATATATCGCACGGTGAAATCGAGAATAGCCGACCTGATTCTCAAATCGATCGGAGAGATTCTCTAAACACCGGTGGTTATCGCCGCGACACAGATGTTCGCTTGACGCTCTATTCTCACCGCGATCTTTGTCTCTCCGAAATCTGTTTACACGGTACATTTTCATCTCGATGTTTATTTGCTGGATTCGTGGATTTACTTTCTTTTATGAAATAATTTGGCTTGTATTGGTGAATTGTTACGACCTTGAGCTGTTTCTAGGTTTTCAAGTCTTAGTTTTTAAACAAAGTTTCTTCAATATTTGTGCAGCTGATGATTGCTTCTAAGCCAGTAGTTAGCTATCATAGTTCATAGATCATATAGAATTATTAAGAAGATTCAAGTCTGTTACATATATTTATCAGTTTAAGCATAACTTAAACCTGTATATGTAGTAAGTAAACCTAAGAATGATATGAATATTTGGAGTTTCTCGTACAGACCAAAAGGAGAATGTCGACACCAGCAAGGAAGAGGTTGATGAGGGATTTCAAGAGGTTACAGCAAGACCCACCTGCTGGTATAAGTGGTGCTCCTCAAGACAATAATATTATGCTTTGGAATGCTGTCATATTCGGGTAATGTAACTACTACCTGACTAAACTATTGGGTCTGAAACTTTGTCATTTCTCTTCTTACTTCAACCTTATTGTTTTATAAATTTGTAGGCCTGATGACACGCCATGGGATGGTGGTAAGATTGTGTTATTGTTATTTGGTATCTTGAAATTTTGTGATTTGTTATTGTTGTCTTCTTATCGTTTTTTTCTTGATTTTCTCAGGTACATTCAAACTCTCACTTCAGTTCTCTGAAGATTATCCAAATAAACCACCAACAGTTCGGTTTGTGTCACGGATGTTTCATCCAAATAGTAAGTTATAGAGATTACACAACATGTTTTTTTCCTCTCTTCATCTTTAGGCTCTAACTAAGCTTCTTTTTTTCTTGTCCTGCTGTGTAGTTTATGCAGATGGGAGTATATGCTTGGACATTCTACAAAACCAGTGGAGTCCAATATATGATGTTGCTGCTATACTTACTTCCATCCAGGTAATATATCACCATCTCTTACTTGCCTTAGATCTTGAAATTACTCTCTTATCCATTGTTGCTCTTTTTTGTTGCAGTCATTGCTTTGTGACCCTAACCCGAATTCTCCAGCAAATTCGGAAGCTGCTCGGATGTACAGTGAAAGCAAACGTGAGTACAACAGAAGAGTGCGTGATATTGTTGAACAAAGCTGGACTGCTGACTAGTAGTAATTACTTGTAAGCTTTATAGCTCTATCTCCTTTATCTCTATCTCACCATTCAACAACAGCGTTCTTCTCTTTTCATTCTTGTCTTATGTTTCCAGAACTCTCAAGTGATTCAATGCTTTCATGGTTTGGTTCTATGTAATCCAACTTCCTTAAACAACAACTTTGTACCAAACCAACTAAATCTTTACGTTTGTGTATATATGTATTAACCATTCACTGCCTTCATAATTAAGCTAGTGACCACATTCAATTTAGTAATTTGATAAAATAAATTTCATCCAAAACATAATACTTTACCAAAAAAAAATAATTAAACATTTTATATATACATTTTGTTAAAGCCGGGATTCAAAACAAAGTAATCAATTTTAAACTTTTAATTTAGTGATATTATATCATTATGGAATAGAATACATCATTCATTCATTATCAAGAGCTGGATTGATAATTGATTGAAGTAGAAGATATTTGGATTTATCTGACTAACCACTTAGATAATGACACCCTTAATTCATGATATTTTCCTAAAACTTTATCACTAATAATCCAAATTAAAGGTAAGGGTATTTCTGTAAATCCAGGACATTGACTCCTTTAATTGGGCCCAGAAAAGCCTAATTTAAGACTTTGCCAGCACATCATTCCAAAACGACGTCACTTTAAACCTAAATGTCTTTTGTCTACTCCTTATATATTTGTAATAAATTAAGTAAATTTAATACTGTCTCTCTCTACTTCGTCACTATCAGTGGAACCGTTGAGGTGTCTAAATCCTTTTCATTGTGAGCTACTGTGTTTTAGCCGTTTAAGTAGGGAGTTGATCTTGTTGGGGACTTTATAGGACAACATTCGAAGAACAAGTTGAGTAAGTTCTTGTACTGATCAGTTTAGCTATTTTGCATTTTTTTGAAGTTGACGTTTTTTAATTTCTTTTTTTCAACATTTTAGAAAAAGTTTATGCTTTTAATTCTTACCCAGATCTGATTTAGCAACTACCTCAGCAATGAATTTGTTCGAAAGATTTGAATTTTTTTTTTTTGGTATTTTGCTCAACTGGAAATTTATTTATTTTCTTATATTTGTTGGATCTTCATGATTTTGATTTGCTGTCTTCAAGATCTCTGCTTTTGCTAACTTTATTTTCTGGCTGCCGTTAGTTTTACTTAATCGTAGATTCATGCGACTTTTACTTGTATCACTAACTTAAGCTAATGGATTGAGCTACTTCGTGTTTCTAGATTTTATATTTGATCTTTTAAATAGTTTTAGTTTTTTGGGTTTGGCAATTTGTATCTGCTAAATAGGTTTCAACTATCAACTTCTTCATGTTCTTTGTTTGTAAGCTCACAGACTTGGCTTGTTCTTCTAATGCAGGTTTCTAAATTAGTAACTTGATATTTCATAAAGCATCTTACTCTATTAAGAATGGGAAAGAGTCCTGGTAAATGGATCAAGACTTTGCTTCTTGGGAAGAAGTCGCCAAAGTCGAATTCAGAGAATAAAAGCAAGAAACTGGTAAGAATATGGGATTTCTAGTTCTTCATTCAAGAAAATGTTGATAATTCTAACTGTGATGTGTTGTTCACATGTATACAAAGAGTTCTGCTAAGAAAGAAGAACAAGTGGTGTCGGTGACGAATGATATTCCAAGCTTACCGGTTGATCCTCCTTTGGTTTCATCACAACCAGTTCCAGCTTCTATTGCTCCAAACGTGGTTTCTCCAATTTCTCCAAACAATGACGATGAGCCGAAGGTTGAGTTAAGGAATGACTTAGATGAACTTCAGCTTGAAAAATCCGCAATTAAGCTTCAAGCTGCTTTCAGAGCTCATCAGGTACTTAATTCTTTTTCGTAATAAAGAAGTCTACGTGAAAGTAGTTGAAACATATAAGATTCCTGTAATGATGATGATGATGTTTTGGTTCTTCTGCTGAAGGCACGTAGAGCATTTCGAACCCTTAAAGGTATCATCAGGCTGCAGGCAGTTATCCGTGGTCACTTGGTCAGAAGACAAGCCATTGCTACATATTCATGCATATGTGGAATTGTGAAGTTTCAGGCTCTTGTTCGTGGCAAGAAAGCTAGATCTTCAGAGAACGAGATTCAATATCAGAAAACACATATGGTAGAGACTCTTTACCACACCTTACTTGGCTGTTTTGGTATGAATCAAACTGTAATTTGTTTTTCTTCTAATAGGAAGCCAGTGATTCGGATGCTTTGCGATTGAGCACATATAGTTGGATGGATAATCCCACAAAGTTCTTTATTGTTGATAAGGTATCTTTAACTTATGTTTCATTGTAACTTTCCACACCACCACCGAGATTTATCAATCCTGCAACACAATGTTGGTTATTTGTTTCTCTGGCTTTTTTTCAGCTTCTAGCTTCTTCTCCAACTGCATTGCCTTTGAAGATCCAGTATGGTCCGGAGGATCCTAACTCAGCCAAGATGTGGCTTGAACGCTGGACACAGCTGCAAGTTTGGTCTTCTGGTATACAAACGGCTAGGACTGAGATTCCAAAATCTCAGTCAAAGAAGCGAAATTATGAAGCAGTGGTTGAGATAGAAAAGACTAGGCCAAAGCAAGGTATCAAGAAACCATCTGTCCCAAAGAGTGGAACTGGCTTTAGACGTGTTACGAGTGATAAACCTAAAGGAAATGTGAGGAAGGCTTCCATGCGTAGTAAGGATCCCCTGAGAAATGAGAATGATAAAACTAAGAACAATTCGAGAAAAAGTAGAAGTGCCTCAAAAGAAGGGTCTCCTTTGGAGGTTAAAGATGAGAAGCCCAGTCCTAGTCTTAAAAAGTATACTCTTTCGAATGGGTCAAAGAAAGCCACCATTAAATCTGCTGAGAGGAAGAAAGATACAGATTGTGTGCAGATAGAGCCTGAAGAGAAGGTTTCAGTGAAGGTTCTTGAAGAAGAAGACAAAACTGAGTTTGCTGAAAAGGAGAAAAATACTACAGATTCTGTGGGTAATGTTTCAGGGACGGATCTTGAAGATAAAATTGAGTTTGCTGAAAAGGAGAAAGATACTTCAGATTCTGTGGGTAATGTTTTAGGGAAGGATCTTGAAGATAAAACTGAGTTTGATGAAAAGGAGAAAGATACTTCAGATTCTGTGCAGATAGAACCTGAAGAGAATGTTCAGGTTCTTGATGTAGGAGACAAGGTCGAGTTTGCTGAAAAGGAGAAAGATACCGCTGATGCTGTTCCCATAGAGTTTGATGTTGTAAAAGATAAGAATTCACCAGTTTTGGATGGACTAGAGGAAGATGAACCCAAAACTGCAGAGGCCGGTGATAAAGGTGAAGACCTTAAATGCTCTGATGTGAAGGTAAGCCCTGAGAATGGTAATGTTGGTTCCAATAACACAAAGCCAAGTGAAAGACTAGCTTTGCTGCCTGCAAATATTGACAATCAAGATGACGGGCTTTCACATAGCGGAAGGAAAATCCCAAGCTACATGGCTCCTACTGCATCTGCAAAGGCCAGAATCAAAGGAGAAGGCTCTCCGAGGTTTGGCCAAGAGAAGACTGAGATAAATGGGGCATTAAGACGCCATTCTATGTCCTCTCTAGCCAATGGTAAGCTGAGTACCACTACAATGTCTCCAAGGGCTCACAAACCTCTCCTTTCCTCAGCCAAAGGATCTATGAATGGTGACAAATCATTGACTTCTTCCAAGGACATAAGCCGTAAGCAAGACTCAGTTTTACACAATTCCTTTATAATTTTTAAGCTTTACTCAGATCAATAAGACAATAACCTTGTAACTCATTTTCCCTTGATTGTTTCAGACAAGTCAAGCAGAACCGAGTGGAAACGGTGAAGGTTCATGCAAAAGAGAGTGTCATCTCATCATCTTGGTCGAACTAAAGTACTTTGTTTCCTCTGCATTTCAATTTGGTTTGGTGAGTTTAGTGAGTGTTTGGTCAGAGTTTATTACAATCATTATCATATGTTGCGTGAGTTTACACTTTACTCTGATATGTTTAAACACACACAAAAAGGCTTTGAGTAAATAGTTATTTTCTGTATAAATCTTTTCATTCATTCTCCAGTTACACAAACAAACGTGAATCTCAAAACCTGCATTTTACATATATTACACATACACAAGCATGGAGCATGAGCTATTTTCTTAAATCAGTGATAATCATCTTACACGCGGAGATTTATTGTAAGAAGGTAAAGGCGAAGCACCAGGAGTTACATGCAACAGAGGCCGATCCTGACTAAATCTTACAGGAGATTTCTGATGAGATCTTGGAGATTCCATTTGAGTGTGTTTGGTTCCAGGTTTAGCAGCTGATTCTAGCTGTTCTAATGTGTTTAAAACCTCTGACATTTTAGGCCTGAGCTTTGCATCAGGATTTAAGCATTGCAATGCAAGATTAGCTGCTGTATAAGCTCCCTTTTGTGGATATTGACCTTCTAGTTTTGTGTCCATTATGCGAAAAAGCTTTCGCTTATCACCAAGGTATGGTGTTGCCCAGTCCACAAGACTATATTCGTTTCCTCCATTTGAACTGTCCATGGCACGTCTTCCTGATATTATTTCTAGAAGTACTACACCAAAGCTGTACACATCACTCTTTGCGGTCAATCTACCTGTAGTAGTATATGAAGATGAGCTTTCAAAAATTGTCAAAGAAACAAAAACTTTTTTGATGTGTTCTTACAGATAAACTAATGAAACCATCGTTCATGGTTTTGTCTAGTTTAATACCGTGCAAAGTAAGAGTAATGTGAGTTTATAGAACAAACCTGTTGCAACATATTCAGGAGCTGCATATCCATGAGTACCCATGACCTTTGTGGAAACATGTGTATTATCACCAGTAGGACCTGCTTTTGCCAAACCGAAATCTGAAAGCTTGGCATTAAAGTCCTGCATTTAGACACAACTGCAAACAGTTAAAAATCGAATACCGGAAAAAGTGGTTGAAGAGAGTTTATTACAGCGTCAAGTAGAATGTTAGCAGCTTTAAAGTCTCTGTATATAACTTGTGACTTTGCTTCATGAAGAAAAGTTAACCCTTTAGCTGCACCTACAGCCACTTTCATTCTTATTGCCCATGTAAGTGGATGTGCACCACCTGCAAGAACCATTGATACCGCGATTTTAGAACACCGAAAAAGGAAGAAACTCAGAATGCTTCATCTTGAATTCAATGTTTTAGTATTGAAGAAAACATACGTCTAAAAAGATGATTCTCCAAGCTTCCTTTAGGCATGAACTCATACACAAGAAGCCGGTTTTCGCCTTCTGCGCAATACCCAATTAGCAATACAAGATTTGGGTGACTAAGCTGACCAAGATAGTTTACTTCAGTCTGAAAAATCCAAAACAAAATCTCAATATCAGCAAAAAACACACACATGTATCAATCATCGTTATCGGACTTACCAACCACTCTTTATGACCTTGAAAACCTTCTGGTTTAAGCATCTTAACAGCAACAACGATTCCAGAACCAGGTCGTGAAGCAGTGAGAGTTGTTTCATCAATCCATCCTTTGAATACACAACCAAAACCTCCTTCACCTAGAAGACTATCATGACGAAAGTTCTTAGTTGCGTTTTTGAGTTCATTGAAAGTGAAAGCTTTTAGATTTGGCGATGAAAGTATCTCTCCTTCAGTCCTATGATTTGGTAATGATCCTAAACTGTTTCCTGAGCTGTAAGAATTTGTGCTTGCTCCTGAAGGAACAGTGGAACGGCTTGTCTTGCTTGAAACTTTTGAGGTCGGAGAAGCTATTAAAAATACGATCAAACAAACATATAAAATCTCATTACTTTACTGTGGATTCAATCAATTCATTTGAAAGGTTTGATCTTTGATGATTCAGAGAAGATAAACAACAGGTTTTAAAGTTTAATACTTTTTAAGTCAAAGATTAAAATCATTGGAAAATCCCATTTGGAGCATACATAGAGATCTCTAGTAAACTTAATACAGAAACCAAATTAAGCAATAAATTGTTGAGATGAAATGATTTACCAGAATTAGCTTGTGGGCTATGGTTGCTATTATCAACTTTAGCTGAAGAACCTAAGCAATTACCCATTTCAAATAAAAACAAAATTTTGGAGAGACAAAACTAAATGTTCTTGTGGAACAACAAAACATATGATTAGGACAATAACAGAGACACGAAGAAGCCAGCACAATGTAAGCTAAGCTTGATATAGACGCACGGAAGCAGAATAAAAATATTACAACATGGAAGCAAAAATCTAAAGAAGAGAGGAGAGAGGAAGGAACAAGGAAGGTGAAGAACAGAGGATTAGAAGCAAAACATTCATAAATAATATAAGAGTCGTCGATGTCCTTTTGTTTCGTATTCATAATAATTATTTTAATGAAATGACGAAAGTACGCTTGAGTCGGGTTCTTTTAGATGACGTCTGGAAGGATAATTTGGTAATTTGAGTTAAAACCGTTAACGTCATGCTTACGTCGGTAGTAAATCCACGTCGGATTATTAAACCGGAGTGATTAAATTACTAGGGCAAAAAGTCAGTGTTCACATCTAAAACTAGATTTGGTTAGAACAATGTTTTAACATGATTTTCAATGTGACATATTCTATAATTTCCGTTTCAAAGGTTCAAATAAAAATGAAATGAAATAAGATTTTTCTTCAAAATAGTTTTGTCTGTTTCCAGTTTTTCAAATCTTTTTTCTTAAAGGGTGGTTTACCATTTCTTCAATATCCCCTTTTAAAGTTTCATGTGTTCCCATCTCTGTCTTTCAAATGTATAAGGAATTATTTTCGATGAATCATTTTTTATATTTTTTTAATTTACATCAGTCAATTATCAATTGCTCAAGTTATATAATTTATAACGAAAAAAAAATGTTATGGTATTTGTTTGTTGTTTTTCAACAAAATATGGTCATCGTTGACGTCTATTAAGGGGCACAAAAAGGTGGTGGGGTCTGTATCGTCATATCGTTGAAATTTCGATGGCTATTTATTTACAAATAATAAATGTTATCCTTCAAGTCATAATTATTAGTGTGATTTTTATCTTTACAGTTATAAATTTAACTACAATCTATAAATTTTATGGATAATGGTTTTATTAATTTTAAGGACGGTTTTTGTTTTAATATTATATTATTTGTCCATGTAGCATAAGTCTTTTTAGTTAATTATATATTTTTTTGTATTTTCTTTCATATGATAAAATTTATTAAAGAAATACTAATTTATAACTAAAAAGTGATCTAAATTGATACCAAAAGTATTATTGGAATTTTCCATCGTTTAGTAAAATAAATGAATAGTAGAAAAACATCTCATGAAAATAAGACCAAACTTTTAACCAAGTATATTACTGTATAACAAAGTTCCAGTTGAAAAATGTTAAACCGTCACAATTCTATGGTATATATATAAGAATCAAACCATGACAAATCTCACAGTAAAAACTAAAAACAATATTTGTTATCAAGTAGACAGAATTAAATCATTTTAATAGTATTTTAATTGAAAACGGTCGTAGTATAACGTCTTAGAAGTATATTTTTTTTAACAAAAATCAAAAGTCTAAAACATTAGTTATTTCTCATGCATTGACCCGAGAAACTAGTCGATCTATATTCATATTGCTGTTGACCGGACAAAACATGGTCTTTACCCTATGCATATCATCTTTACATAAACCGCTGAGAAAGAGGATCCTTACAATATGACTGACTCGCGAATATTATTATTATATTAAAACATATTTTATTCTATGTGACTAGACCAAGTGATTTGCACATCCTAGTATCATAAAATATCATATAGTAATTTATAACATAAAGGAGGTTCATGAATGAATACTATTCACCCTTTTGACTTTTCAAACTAGATCATACAAAATTCTTTTTTCCCATCCCATGTAGACTTCTATGGTCTACATGTTTCTATTGTCACACATTAGTGGATTTGAAGCTGTGCAGCATGGGATAATCTAAAATCAAATTATAGATTTGCTAATTTCATATATGATACTCTTTAAACAAATTAAACACGATCTATATAACTATTTCTATTTAAAACTTCGATTATTTATCATAATTCATCAGATTCAAGGGATAATTAAACTTTAATGATCACCAATAATTTCAGCATCTTCTTTAAAATCCTTTGATTTATTAGTATATACTTCATGAATTACTACTACTATCTTCTCACAATTTTCAATTTCAAAACAATCAGATCTAGGAAAAAGGTCAATGGCCAACACTGAAGGAACAATATCATTTTAGAGTTTAACGAAAGAGTCACAAAAGATTCAAAATGCTAGATTGTGTCCAACTAGTAACTTTAACAACACCAGAAATATCTTTAAAGGATAAGTAAAAAAAGTTTCAGAAGGAGAACACCAGTTCTGATACTTCAATAGTGGGCTGGCAAAAAAGCAGCTCCTGGCTGACGGAGTGCCAAAGGTCCATGACATGAGAGGAACTGCAAATGATACCAAAAACATTGTTCAATTCAGAAACACCAAAAAAACACTGTTTAATTCAAGGCCAAAAGATGTTTCAATAACCCAAGTTACCTTAGCATTGACACCATCAGGAATCACACGCTTCTCTTGCCTCAACTTGGTGAAATCTGCTCTGTTAAACTTGGTGAATCCCCTGAAATTAAAGTAACACAGATTATGAGTTAACTTGTTGTTTCAAATCAGATTAAAAAGCCCCACAAGTAAAAGGATCAATCTTTAAACATACCATTTCCTGCTGACAATAATCTTTTGACGACCAGGGAACTTAAACTTAGCACGACGAAGAGCCTCTTGAGCATGGTGACCATGAGCATCCTTACAACGAACAGATAAAAGAACCTGTCCAATAGCAACACGAGCACAAGTACCCAAAGCTTTACCAAAAGCACCTCTCATACCAGTCTGAAGCCTATCAGCTCCAGCACATGAAAGCATCTTGTTAATCCTCAGAACATGGAAAGGATGAACCCTAATCCTCAAATGGAAAGCATCTTTCCCTGCGGACTTCACCATATACTTGTTGCAAGCAATACGAGCAGCTTCAAGTGCTTCACTTGAGACATTTTCCTTCTCCCATGAAACCAAATGGACACAGAAAGGGAACTCATCAACACCTTTCTTCTTCATTCCCACATCGTAGATCCTGATTTTTGGATCTGGCACACCACGACAATACCTAGATTTTGGGTATGGCTTACCCTTAATCTGACGGTAGCACCTCGCCGGTCCTACAACCAGATTCAAATTAATTCCATAAGCTATCATTGTTTATCAGCTCAAATCAACAGTTTTACTCCGATGAAGACCAAACTCAATAACTTTGTTTTTCAGATTCAACTTTATTTGTTTTTGAGATTCAAAATCGAAGAAACAAAAATAGACTCAAATCGATAACGTATGCAAAAACAATCATTAGTAGAAGACATAAACCCTAACTATGAACTCATGAGAAATCGAGAAACTTACTTCTTCCCATGGCGTCTCTCTTTTCTCTTCCTCAGCCGAACAAACAATTAACCTAGAAACTGACTTGTATTTATATATCGGAAATTTTCTAGGTCAACAAAAATTACGTTCCCCTGAAGTTGATACGGGTTTAACTGATGGGCTTTGATAAAAGCCCAAACGATATTAAAGAGACTTGTTACGGTCCATATATTATGTAACCTTGTTTTGTCTTTTTGCATATTTTGATTAGTCTATGGGCTAAAACCTTCTTACTGGTTTAGAGTGTTTGATATTGGCGTTCAACAAAAACCCTGAAGATTTTCGTGTTCGCCGGCAGAAGAAACGTTTACTCTCTCTCTCTACGGCGAGTTCTTAATCGAAGACCAGTGCAAATGGCGACGGAGCTGGAAGAGCTTGTAGAATTTTTATCATCTACATCTCCGTCTGTAAGCTTTTTACATTGGTTTCATCTGTTTCTGAGCTATGGGGGTCCACCGACATGTTCAGATTCTAGGGTTTTTAGTTTTGTTTCATATGAATTCTGATTACGTGAAGAAAACAACATGTAGGTGAAGAAAGCTGCTGTGGAAATTGTTAGTGGATTAACTGGTTCAGAAGAAGGTTTACAATCTCTTTCCAAGTATTCTGAGATTCTTCTTCCATCACTCTCTCGTCTTCTTAATGAAAGCAAGGTCATTGAATCACCTCTAAACAAGCTGTGATTTTTTCCTGGATTTGAATTTGAGGTTGAAACTTTTTTACTTTAATTATCAGGAGGTATCAGAGCCAGCAGCTCAAGCTCTTGTAAATCTTTCCCAGAACTCCGAATTGGCTGGGAAGATGATTAAAATGCTTTTTATCAAAGTGGCAATGGACATGTTGTATAAGCCTGAGTCTTGTATTACTAGATTACTTGTTATGCTTCTTGTTAATCTCACTCAGTTGGATAATGGTGTTTCTTCCTTGCTTCAGGTCATTTATCTTTCTAGATCACCATATTTTCTTACATTCATATGTTAAATTTGTGTAAATGAGAGTGGGGATTGTCTTGTTTTTGGTATCTATCTAATCGTGTAAAAAAACTTTGTGTTTGTTAGATTGACGATGAGAAGATGCATGGACTATATATCATGAAGCTTGTTAGGTCATTCTGCAGATCTTCTGGTGAATCTTCTGGTATGTTCTCAGTTGGTTATAGAATTTGTCTAAGTTTATCTCTTTTTCTATGCATGATAGTTTGGAATTTCATTGTTCTATATCCAGTTTTTGGTTTCATACATCTGTGAATTACTGAATGTTGTTCTTATTTATACACCAGATGATCAGTTTGAGCATGTTGGCTCAATCCTTGTCAACATATCAAAAACAGAAGATGGGAGGAAATTATTACTGGAGCCAAAGAGAGGACTACTAAAACAGATTATTAGGCAGTTTGATTCTACAAATCAATTGCGAAAGAAAGGGGTATGTTCAAAAAAGTTTGGCTGATTACTCTTTCATGAACATGTTACTTAATCTACCCTGTAGAACAATTTATCATGGAGTATGCTTATCGGCTTTCAGGTAGCTGGGACTATTCGTAACTGCTCTTTTGAAGCCAAAAACCAACTCCAAAACATACTCTTGATATCTGAGTTTCTTTGGCCAGCTCTGCTCCTACCTGTTGCTGGCAGCAAGGTTTATTCATATTGCTTTTTAGTTGCTGTGTCGTTGCTAAACAAAATTTTCTTCTTTGATCATTTGGTTTGATCTTTCGTTAGACATATAGTGAGCAAGATATCTCAAAAATGCCACCTGAGCTTGGAAGTGCACTTTCCATTGAGCGAGAACCAGTTACTGATCCTGACATTCGCGTTCAGGCACTGGAAGCTATATATTTGATCATCTTAGAGGTACAACAAGCCTCTATCTCGTTTTCTTTTATCTTCTGGTTAAGAAACACCAACACCAAAAACTTATTATGATGTTGCAGGAGGCAGGTCGAAGGGCATTTTGGTCAGTCAATGGGCCGCGGATTCTACAATTGGGATATGAATACGAGGAAGATCCAAAAGTAATGAGAGCATATGAGCAAGTCGGTTCTTTGGTAAGTTCACTCTTTGTATCTCACTCACTAACTGACTCTACACAACTTAAGATAACATTGCATGTTCTTTGCTGTCCCGTCTTAAACCAGCTTGTTGAAGAAACTGGAGGCCCAGAAGAATCATCTGAGCCGATGAAAGCAGAGTCTTAAAAAGTTACATTATTTGTTGTCTCCAATTTTTGAGCTCTCCCAGAGGACATGAACACAGTTGACTTCTTTTGAATGACAGTGTCATGGTCATGAATCATTGACAAGTTCATCATGTGCACTAGTTGTAAGTTATAAGACTAGATTCTTTTTTTTTTTTACATGTCTTATTATTAGTGTACCATTTAAAACTTTTTTGGTGTAACTTTTTTCATATTAGACATTATACTTTATCTAAAATCATATATGATAATTTACGTTTATTGCATCAATTTATCTGATCTAAACACTTTTTGAGTTTTTTTTCTAAATTATTCAGTTCACTTCTAAATTTAGAATCCGTGAAAAAAAAAATACCAAACTATTTGCCACCACACCCACGAGGTAGCCACTGAGTGTCTCAATCATTAGACAAAAAGAACAGAGAGGCAAAATCAATGATTTTGTTGCTTTAGATTTGTGAATGTTTGATTAGCATGTGTTCTTTCAAATTTAATTCATAAATCTATAAAATTTAATTCATAAATCTAATCATATTTTATAACTTTTATAATGCAGCAATATAGATTAAACCCTGTAAAAGCTTATCAAACTTTTGTACAATTACTAGTCCATCACTCCATTGGGCTTTTTAATATTACCCGATATAAGAAAACAGTTGAAACACGCTGGTTGTTTTGACCATTCCATTTGCGCCACGTGGAAAATCCAGAATATTTGGGTCCCACTTAAATATCATAACATATCTTCCTCTTCGTTTTTAAATACACCAAAGCGACGAAGAAGAGGAAGATTCTTCAGGCGGTGGTGTTTGATAGTACTGTTGTTTCTAGAGAGATTTATTAGGGTTTCGAAACGATGATGAGTATAGTGATATCAGATGAATTACTCGGAACATTCGTGCCGATAACAGTGTATTGGGTGTATTCAGGGTTATACATTTGGTTAGGATCATTAGATAAATATAGATTGCATTCGAAGACAGATGAAGATGAGAAGAATCTCGTTACCAAATCTGACGTCGTCAAAGGTGTTCTTTTTCAACAGACTCTACAAGCTATTATCTCCATTCTTCTCTTCAAGGTAACTCTCTCTTTCATTCTCACAAATCTTGACTTTTATGTTTACTTCATCTTCTTCTCCTCCTTGACCCTTTTGTTGAGATCTAATCTAATGTGGTGGCTGTAGTTAGTGAACATAGGTCAATAAGAATTGAGTTTTAGGGTTTTTCTGATTTGATAAAAAAATTGAACCTTTGTTGTCATGAAGCTGTTGAATCAAATGGGTTATTATTTGATGAATTAAAACATCATTATGAATCATTATTTTCTGATATTTTGAGTTTGGAATGTTTCTTCTTTAGATAACAGCAAGTGATGATGATGTTGCTACAACACAGCCATTTTCTCTTCTGCTTCTAGCTAGGCAATTTATTATTGCTATGCTTGTTATTGATACTTGGCAATACTTCATTCATCGATATATGCACATCAACAAGTTCTTATACAAACACATCCACTCTCAACATCATCGTCTTATTGTGCCTTATGCATATGGAGCTTTATACAATCATCCACTTGAAGGTCTTCTTTTAGATACCATTGGTGGTGCTTTGTCTTTCCTCTTCTCTGGTATGTCTCCTAAAACTGCTATCTTTTTCTTCTCCTTTGCTACCATCAAGACTGTTGATGATCATTGTGGACTTTGGCTTCCTGGAAATCCATTTCACATCTTCTTTAGTAATAATTCTGCTTACCATGATGTTCATCACCAACTCTATGGAACTAAATACAACTTCTCACAGCCTTTCTTTGTTATGTGGGATAAGATTCTTGGTACTTACTTGCCTTATTCACTTGAGAAAAGAGCTAATGGAGGATTTGAAACACGACCAATCAAAGTATCCAAAGATGAGTAATGTTTTTTTTCTTTTGGGGATTATCTTGTCACTGTTAAGTCATTTCATCATTTGATCTTTATAGAACCACTGTAACCTCTTTGTACTTTTAACTGTATATACAATTCCAGTTTATCCCTTTGTTTTTAAATCTGCGGTCATGTGTTTCTGTCTAAGCTTGCAGTAAGTTCATTTTGTAATAGCCAAAACTTCAGATCTTCTCTGTTGTTATCTTCATCGATATTTCTGAGATCTGATATGACTTTTAAGTACTAGATTCAGTGTATTGGTTTTAAGATCAAAAGATTATTTCTTGATTTAGACCCAGCTGGTAAGAGATGATAATCTTGAATTAGAAGTTTGAACTGTATTACATAATCATTTCTTTCCTTAAACCTAACATTCCTCAGTAGTAGGTTTAATCTACTTCTACTTTAGCTCGTTATCACCACATGGTCGTGAGATGAGTACTTGACCAAAAGATTCTAGATTGATTTTAAGACATGTTATGCAAGTCCAGTTAACATTGTAGTGATCATAGAAATGGTTTTTTTTCTTTTTCTTTCAAGAGATGTTAAAGAACTATGTAGGCAAACTAAGCTTTGAGCTTTGCTCTTTGTTCTTGCCCACAATTAACATTGAAAAATCTTGATTTGTGATTGATTTTAGTATATGATCTTCTGCATTGGACAAAATAATTTGAGCTTTATGTAATAATTTTGGTTTTGGTCAAGTTATCCAATATGATACTTTGCTTGATAACAAACATCAGGATGATATTGTATGAACGAAAGTGATAGAGGTGATTTTTTTTTTGTAGAAATATATACAAATATCTCATTTTGTGCCTCTATAAAGTGTCATGCTCGTCTTCCAATTAAATGTTATTCAAAAACTTAATGCTACATCACCAAAAAAGAAAATCAAATCAAACTGATCCAATGCACAAAATCAGAACTTCTTGATTTTTAGATACACAGAATCTTTCCTGCACTTAGTTAAGACACACCTTGTTAAGCTGCAACTTGTAAAAAAGACGATTCAGAAGGACCTTCATGTACATCATCTTGTGAGAGTCCTATTGCTATTGAATGTCGATAATAATTTACTATATGATTCAATGATTCCATCAGAAAACATAATCTCAATTGCTCTGCAAGAAGTGAAAATAAGATATTTTGATTTAGGTGAATCCCCTCTTCTTTCCACATATTATGATAAAATCATTTACCTGAAACTTATGGTGTTAAACTATTAATCATGGCTCCACTGACAAATAATTAACCACTGCTCTAGGTTGTCGTGAGCTAAGCACCAAAGCAAACCGAGTGGCTAAGGCAGCTGCTTCCTGTATTTGTCTACGCCGATGCAGTATACTGATGGCTGATGCCATGATGTAGCAAGGAAGAAGGAAACTCGCAGCTCGAAGTAAGAAAAGCTGCAAAAGAGATTTAAGATGATTTTTTGGTTTGGAGTTAGAATTTAGATGAAACTATATGCTGAGAAGTGGTAACTTGGATTTCGACTTACAGAAAGTATTGAAGAAGGGTCATCTTCACCATCAGCATAATCTGGTATAGTTAGTGCATGTCGTAATAGAAGAAGAGTCATCAACTGCAAAAGAGAAGAAGCATGTTTCTTGGTTTTAGAACTTAGTAAAAAACGCTAGGTGTGGTTGAAAATTTCTGAGAAGCATTAGACTCACAATTAGAGCAGCTGAGCGGAAAAATGCAGCTCCACTGGTATTTGAAGCTGTATAATCATCATAATCTGATTCTAAAATCTGCCGTTCAGCTTCTGCGATGGCCAGGAGGCGTGGATCATGTAAATCCAAACCTGAGATTGTCCATCCTCCACTAAAAAACAGACAAATAAGTCAGAACGAGTACAAGTCATATATTATATATAACAACATAAGCTTAAAAGTGTATGAAAGAATAATGACACTGAACATACCCAATGTCAATGGTAGTTTCTACAGATTGGGGTGGAGGTGGTGGAGAGGTATATCCAGCTTGGTATGGCTGGAATAAGAGAAGTTAAAAGGGTGTTGTTAACTGAAGTTGAATTCTCAATCATCTGAGAAAAAAGTCTCAACATAAACCATTCATCATAAGTCAAACATCATTATCTAAATATATTTCTACATCAACCCTCTTCCAAATATCATAAGAAAACAAAGATGATTGAAGCGAGAATCAAAAAAATCCTAAACTAGTCAGTCACCATTGGTATTAACAAAATGTTCTTGAAACTCTTAATCATCAAATCTCTCTATTCAATCGACTGAGTACGAAGAGAAAGCAATATGTATATATACCTGATGACAGATTTCACATAAAGTGTTTCCCTTTACATTGCACCAACGTTGAACACATTTTCTATGAGCATACTGATTCAAAACATTAAAGAGTTAAAAAGTCAAATACTCAGTTTCTTTAATACCTTCTTAGAACAATGAAAAAAGAAGAAGTACCTTAAGGCTGCCATTACAAGCACATGGAGTCTCGAGATTCTTAATAGCACATTCCTCCTGACAAATACGACACTCAGCTGACCAAATCAGCTCCTCCTCCACCGCTGATCTCATATTCTCAACCGGAGGTAATGGAACAACAGGTCGTATCAATCCATCAACATATACAACCATCTGATTACTCATCTCAACTTTTTCAATAACCAAAATTGAAATCCCTAATTACAATAAACCAAACAAAAATCAACAATCATATGCTACTACGAATCCCAGGAAAACAAATCAAAGATCACACCCGCTGATGAAAACAAGCTCAGATCGGAATTAAAAAAAAAATCACCTGAAAAAGTCGGGAAGAATGTAAATAAATAAATAATTTGATCAGAAAGCTTATGAAGATATCGCTTTTATAGTGAGAGATATAGAAGGGGTAACGTCGTCTGAAAACATTAACGGCTCCGTTAATTATAGCCGTTGACCAGATTATAACGACTATTACTTCCTAATCTACTAGTCTTCTTAATAAAACAACATAGATTATGTATGTTTTTATAAATTATAAATTAAATTAATTTTTTATATAAATTTGATTCCCAATAATACAGCATATCATCATCATATATTATTTTTTAACACATGGTCAATTCAAAACTCGTCAGTTTTCTTGATTATTTCACTTTAACCTTTCTTTAATATTAAATATTTATTTTAAACTAACATTTTAATTATATTTTCAAATTAATTACTAT
The DNA here is from genome assembly GCA_000411055.1 of Leavenworthia alabamica. NCBI lineage: Eukaryota > Viridiplantae > Streptophyta > Magnoliopsida > Brassicales > Brassicaceae > Leavenworthia > Leavenworthia alabamica. The sequence goes on from KE157954.1 coordinate 41,776, forward strand.
ATTTTTTTTTACATTTTTTTCTGTTTTTTCTTTAAATTCTTAAGTTCCAAAAATACATATTGAGTAATACTATAAACGTATAATACACCTTATTGTATATATTACTAATTAAAATATACATTTATGTGAGAATAAATAACATTAACGACAAAAGAATGATTAAAATAAGTTTGTTTTCACTAAATAAACAACTGGCAGTTGCATTTTAATACATATAAACGATGTTGACCATAAATTTCAGGTACATAAATGTCGAATTCGAATATATGTGTATAGTCCTAGATGTACGGTTTGAAAATAATTGACGGTTGAGTTACAGAAATGGTCAAGTTTATTCAATAAGGAAAGATTCAATAAGAAAGACATGGTCACGTTTACATGTATTTCTATAAAATAATAGTGAATGCAGATAGAATCTTTATTAATTAGCTTGCATTACCAATAATGTATTTGCCAGTCTTATCATTGAATTTAGATTAGTCTTGCATTAGAGCCAAGGCTGATTCTATAAGGTTTTAGATCTAGTGGTAGTTAATTATCTATTATCTTCTTGGAGATGAAGAATTGTTCAAAGAAAAAAAAATCAATTAAAAAAGAAAAAAATATTACAATTTGCATTTCAAGTAACTGTAAGGTCGCAGATGTTTTCTTATAATGTCGATGTTGTTTGACCAAAAATTTTATATGAGTAGGTAAGGTTTAGGGTTTAGAGTTTATGGTTTAGGTTTAACGAAGCTGTACTTAGTTTCATTTTCGTTTTCTGAATCAATTTCCATTTCAGTTGAAAAATTCAAGAAACATGTTTCTCATTCATTGCAACAAAACCGAATACAAAAGATTTCGAATCTTTAAGGTTGTGGTTGTGGGGTTCCTTGAGGGCTAAGAAAGGTTTCTTCTTCTCGTTCTCTGAGTATTTTGATTCCTTGATATCTTCCCAACATTAAAACCGTGGCCATAGGGTTTGTTCCTGGTGATTCTTCAAACGTTGAACCATCAATGACTCTTAACTGCTTCATACCATTCACTTTATAATCTTCGTCCACTACAAATCCCATAACGCAACCGCCATGGTAATGATAATAAGTTCTCACATTATCTTTACAGAACCTCTTGAGCTCTTCGTCACCTGCCACAAGATTCTCCTGTGTCTGTGTCCCTAAGAAAAACGTCACTGTTTCTGACCTAGCTACGTGTTGAAGAAGTAAAACCATCTCTAAGCATGCGTTAAGGTCTGCCTTGTTCTCCAAGTAATTGAATTTCACTGATGGATTCTCCCTTGGATCAGTGTTGTTAAGCTTGAGTCTTCCTTTGGATTTAGGGAACGCGATTTTGGCAGCTATAGAGATTCTTGTTGTGGTGATATTAATTGGAAGAACTTCAGATTCAAGAATGAATTTGAAATCTTTTCCTATAGCTGCGACTTGAGGTGGCTCCAGTGTGCGGTTTTGTGAGAATCTATCAACAAGAAGAGAGATCGCTGGATTATCCGACATTTTCTTTCCGACTTCTTTGAGATTGACAATAACAGGAATGTCTAAATCCTTTAGATGATTCTCAGGACCAATCCCACTTAAGAGAAGAATCTGTGGACTACCTAAAGCACCAGCTGCTAGTATAACCTCACCTCTATGCTTCTCAGCATGAGCTTTGTAAGTTCTACTTGAGCTCCCATCACTCTTCATAAACCTAACTCCAACCGCACGAGTCTTGTTACAATCAAAGATTATGTTCTTTACAGTTGTGTTTAAAAGAACAGTGATGCAATTAGGTTTACCAAACCCTAATAGATCTGCAGAGGTATGTCTTTTCCCACCCTGATCATATATGCTTCCACTGATCTTTGTTCCTTGCGTGTGCTCCAAGCTATACCCATTATATGGATAAAACCCAGCTTCAAGAAACCCGAATTGAACTACGGATTGCCATTGAGACAATTCTGGCATGAAAACAATCTTAGACTCAACCCATTTATAAGATTCTTGGACCAGATCCTTGTTCCAACCAGCTTTATTCACAAACTCATCGCTAGCTCGGCTGTAAAATCCGCCATTTATAGCACTAGATCCTCCAAGAACGCGTCCTCTGTAGTTTTCGATTCCATCTAAAGAAGTGAAACTTTGTGCAATGGATGAGTATTCATCTGTTTTTAGAAGTGAGTATCCAAAGTACTTTCTTTCTTCTACTAGTGGATCTCCATAAGGTGAGCCACCACGTTCAATGAGCAGGACAGAGAACTTCTCCGACAGAGTTGCAGCCAATGAGCATCCTGCAGTTCCTCCTCCAACAATGATGTAATCGAATGACTTGCCGGAGACTTCTTTGGGATCAGTGGTCATATAAGGCATTTGCACTCCTGAAAACACAAAACATTCAAGCAAAAAGCTTCAAGGCATATATATATTTGGTCTAAACAAGAAACATTCTACATTAATACCTTGTGAAAGATTAATGAACAAGGAGATGATAAAGAGAAACGCAAGATGAGACATTTCTAATCTTAATTTTCAGATTAAGAGACAAACCTTTGTCTGAAGCAAAGGGGTTGTTTGGTTTAATATAAGAGTTATGAGTCTAAGTTATGATTTTGTTTCTTAAGGCAATTAAGAGTGTAGACGTAATGATAGGCTAAGATGGTCAACACGTAGATTATTTTAAAAGAAGTTTGTTGCAATAGGAACGCATGGTTAGAGATCATGATGCTCTTTAGTTGGATAATTATGAAAATTTCCTTGCATAATCATATATACATGCCTTAAAGTTATGGCCCTGGATAATTATGATTTTTTAACTTTTGCTGTTCCAACTAAAAGTCTGAGTGGAAGAAGCAACGACGTTAGTTGGAGAATAAAGTAAACTAATCTCATCTTTACATCCAAGATTAAACCGAACAAAGAAACTTATCGATAAATGATAAACCGGTTAAGATGGTCGCCCACAGGTAGATGATTACATGATAAATAACACAATCAAAGGTCTAAACAAATTTGCTTACATATCTTCCAAAATGGATACTCTACAGTCCTCTAGTGATCTCCCATGATCAATCAAATACTTGTCAAAAGGTTAAAAAACTGAAGTAGGTAAAAGAATCGACCTTGTAGCTACTAGCTACCATGAAGCTTTCTCTTTCCCTCTAGAATGCACAAGTGAGACTTGATTCGTCATATTTTCCATGCCAACTGAGTTACTTTTCTTGATTCTTCTTCGAAAATCTTTGCTTGAGTCTCCTCTCAATGAGAGATTTTTCCTTATCCGGTTCCGGTTTATCGTCATCATGGTGTTTTTCGGCGGCACATTAACAGCATTTTCAACACAGTCACCGGCTTGACCACAACCCCATGGTCTAGTAGACGGCCCATCTTCACAAAGTGATTTAAGTCTAGGGACAACATTGTGTAATTTGAAGTGTTCTACTTCTTGTTTGGTGCATATTGGACAAGCTGGGTCATTGTGTTGAGCCTTTGAAGTTGCTTGGTCAAGACACTCTGCGTGAAAGACATGTTGACATGGAAGCACTCCTGTGACAGGCATGTCTCGGTTTCGTACTATGGATCGAGATCCCCAAGGAGATTTCTGTGAGAGGTATCTGTTACACAATCCGCAGTTAAATGTACTTGAAGCTACTCCTTGTGCTTTGGTAGAGTTATTATTATCCCAATCAAGAACTGGCTCGGGAACATCCACAGAATCAATGCTGTTTGTGGTCCCGCTGCTCCAACTGCAAGCATCTGCGGAATCAGATGTTGTTTCTCTAACATTATCAGAAGGATGCAGTATAGGATGAACTGGCTTGGACAAGAAAAAACGCCGGCTTGAGAAGTTACGGTTAGTTTCAGAGTCAGCAATATCAGAGCAAGATGATAACGAACACCCAATACCGACATTTCTTGATGTACCTGGTAGTTGCTGTAGAATTTGATCTGCAGATAGAGAGATTTGAGAAACAATATGCAAAACAAAGCAAGACTGTTGATAAAACAAAACTTGTTAAAGTTTAAAGTGAAGAATGTGAATTTAGTGCAACAAACCTCTTCTTGTTGCAGATACAAAGTCATTGGGTGTCCAATGAAGAGCTTGAGAAAGGTCAGGACTATGAAGAACATTAGCATTAGATGATGTGGAAGATCCATAACAGCTAATACCATCAATTAATCCATGAACATCCCATCTAGATGAGGGTGGAGAGAAACTTGTATTAGTCCTCCAATAAGGCTCATGCGGACCAAATGAAAAGTCTCCACTTGTCGAATTTGATCTATCCGATTTGGCAGCAACACAACAGAGTGAACCCATTCTCAGCTAATTCCACTAGAGACACACCCTTTGGCCAAATTAAAACCCTTAAAAGCTTACAGCAGTGTAGTTTCCCAATATGCCTGAAGAGTCTTCAAATCAAAGCTTAAACACCTCTCTAACTCCATTACCTATGAGACAGATTTCGCAAAAAGCACATTTAAAATAATCAAATAGAACCAAAGTTTCAAACTTTTTTCAATCATCAAACAAACATTACTCACATTGTACTAAAGCTTACTCGAAGATTAACACAGTTATCACTAGCTAAACATCACGCAAAACCAATTAACAAAATAAATCAAATCTGAAAACTCATGGAAGCTAATTAAACTACCCAAATCCAGTAATCTATCTCACTCATCCTACGACTAGCAAAGATCTGATCTTTAGTTTTCAAAATGCTACTTTTTATTCACGAATAAGATCAAAAAAAAAAAAGAGTCAGCCCACATTGTCGAAATTTTGTACCAGAGATTTTACATTTGCAACTGTATTATAAATTTTCAAATTACAGTAATATCCATTAGAAGATCCATAGATGAGTAAAACAAAAAGGCCTTACTGCTTTGAAACTCGTAGAGTAAAATCAGGAAGAAGAAGACTACTGTTGTCGGAAGAAATTGATCAAAAAACCCTAATTTCTTGGAAATAGGGGTAAGTAAACCTCTGCTTCTTCTTTCCTGTATTATGTGTTGTTTGAATGTAAACTTTACCTTGTCTTAATTTAATATATAATATTATGAAGTGAATTTTAAAGAAAAGTAAAGGACTCCATAAATAGTAAAGCAGTAATTAATAATGTTAGTTGAATACATTTGTTGACAGAGAAAAAGTTGGAATACATTTAACTTTTGGATATAAATTAAATTGAGTCAAAGAAAATTAAATAGGTTCAAATATGCATATATTGAATAAGTACTATGCTTTGAATACATATTTTAATGGGCTTTTTCCTTTAAAACCCAATGGCCCACATATAAAAACAGATAAAACCCGATACTACACTTGGATCTTAATAATAGCTTATATTAAACCTCAGAAGACATGTATATAATACCAATAATTAATGTGAAGATAGATATTTATAATACAATTAAGCAAGGAGCTCCACAACATTGTCTATCGATTTCAATGTCTTCTCGTAGTAGAGATACGACTCATACACCTTTGGCGTTCTTACGTAAAAATCCAACTACATTGTATAAAAAAAAACATTTAACAAAATGTTATTATTAAATATTTATCAAATTAAGAATATGAAATATCATATGATTTGAAGTTTGACTTACATTTGCTTCTGTGTTACTTATTCTGTTTTAAAAAATAGTAAATAATTAATTAACTTTTACCTCAGTCATGTTTTCAACTAGCTCGTTTGCCGCCTGAACGTAATCATTCCGACGACTCTCCGGTAAGATGGTCATGGCGTTAGTCAGATCCTGAGACAGATAAGCTTGTTTCAATCTTATATAGAATATAACATACCTCCATGACATGTGGTCCAACATCTCCCTCATATCTCTTAATCCTTCTGCCGTCTGTTTTATACGCGCCGCCGCGTCTTCTGGAGTTAGTCCCGGCATAAAATATTTCTCCTTTATGAATGACCTTGTCCCCCATTTCTCCTGTGCTAACGCTGATGACGTGGTAGCGACGGCGCCTATGGTGGTGAATGTTATAAGTGACGTCAGGGTTCTCCGGCGAGTGAAAATATCTTGTTGGGATTCTCCGGTGCAGCTTACCACAGAGAAAGGTGGATTTAAACGGCGATGGTAATATGGCCGGAGGAGATACGGTGACGGAGTGGTGGTGGTGAAAGAGCTCATTTGATTTCTTGTTTAGTTTTTATTTTTTATAATTAAGGATATGAAATGGGAGGAGCTCAAACTATGATACTCACTACTAGTGTCATCTTTGCCACGTCGGATTTTATCTCTAAAGTTTTTTTATAATTAATAAAAAAACGTTTTGGAAATAATTTCGTAAAGAAACGACGTCGTTAGATAGTAGACTAGAATCAGTTTTAGGTTCACATTAACCAATTATCTCTTTGATAAAATAAAATTAGACTGGATCTTTTAAGCAAACAATTATTTATAACGTTAAAAATAGATAAATACTTAATAAAATATGTGTAAATTCAATTATAAATTTATATTAAAAAAGTGTGATGTATATTATACTAAAAATATCATTTAAATGGAATATTATTGGAAGAAATTAAAAAAGTTTGGTCATCTATTACCTAGAAAATATTACATTCATGTATTGTATTTAAATTATGGATGGATAAATATTTAAAGATTTTTTTTTATTTTGTTAAGAAATCTAGAAACTTGGTGCGTGGAAATCGTAGAGCAAACATATTGACGTCATTTTCTTCTTTATAATGTATTAAAGCAGACTTCTGACTTCTGAGAGACAAAAAAAATAATTATGTCAGTAGAAAAGTCTCTATAGATCTAAACTAGTCTACACTTCAAATTCGATTTCGGTCTATAAAGATAAGATCCCAAAGAAAAAATTTAAGGTACTTTTCTATTTCTTGAAAACTCTTTTGAGTTGATAAAGATGAGATTCAAATTTAGACGTAATTGATGTATTAAAGGTATGAATCGTTACATTATAGATCATTAACCAATTTAAACTAAACAATTTATTAAACTCGTTCTTCTGATTCGTTACACGTCTTTGTCAAATTCAGACAACTTTACTGATTTGATCATATATAATTAATTGTCTTTGCTTTATAACACTGGACTTTGGTTGTTGTGTTCTGTAATGAAAGACTTGTGATTTTATTTCAACCTCTTCGTTTGAAGAAGATAATGGCGGAAGTAAATAGAATGCCAACAATAGACTTAAAGGAAGCTTCTGATAAGATTCTGAATCAGAAAATTCGTGAAGCAAGTGAAAGATGGGGATGTTTCAGGGTGATTAACCATGGAGTTTCATTATCTTTAATGTCTGAGATGAAGAAGATTGTTATTGATCTCTTCCAACGTCCATATGAGGTTAAAGTACGTAACACTGATGTTTTACTAGGTAGTGGTTATAGAGCTCCAAATGAAATCAATCCTTACTATGAAGCATTAGGTCTTTATAACATGGCTTCTCCTTTAGCTGTTAATACCTTCTGTGACCAACTTGATGCTTCTCCTAATCAAAGGTTTATATTATATACCTTTTTTTATTTATTGTTTTTGTACTTTCTGATGTGATGTGATGTTGTGTTTTTGGGTTTGTAGAGAGATTATGGTGAAGTATGCAGAAGCTATTGATGGACTTGGTAAGGATTTAGCAAGGAGGTTAGCTGAGAGTTATGGGTTAGTTGAGACTAAGTTTTTTGAAGGATGGCCAAGTCAGTTTCGGATTAATAAGTATCATTTTAAACCTGAAGCAATTGGGAAACTTGGTGTTCAACTACACACGGATTCAGGGTTCTTGACGATTCTTCAAGATGATGAAAATGTTGGTGGGCTTGAAGCTATGGATAGTTCTTTAGGAACTTTTTTCCCTATAGATCCGTTGCCAAACACGCTTGCTATTAACCTCGGAGACATGGCTGCAATATGGAGTAATGGAAGATTGTGTAATGTGAAGCATAGAGTTCAATGTAAAGAAGCAACAATGAGGTTTTCTATTGCTTCGTTCTTGTTAGGACCAATGGATACAGATTTGGAACCTCCAAGTGAGTTTGTGGATAAAGAACATCCAAGATTATACAAGAGTATTAGTCATGAAGGGTTACGAAATATTCGAATGACTAAGAAGTTACATGATGGTGAAGCTCTTAAGCTTATAGCTCATGAAGGTATGATGATCAATAAGGCATTGTAAAAGAGACAACATTGTTTGTTAACATTTTAATGTAATAAGTTATTATAACAAACAAGATCTATAACTCATCAAATAGCTTAAGACCATCGTTTTCGCGATCTTCACAATGCCTTACAAAAGGAACAACCTTACCTGAGTCAGTTCCCCATTCAGGTTCACATCCATGAGAAGGAGGAGTAAGGTGACAAGGGTCCATTGATGTAGATCGAACACATGGTGGATCAGGAGCATTAGCATCTTTTGGTTGATAAAGTAACCATGGCTTTAAACCTCCAAGACTATGAGCAACATATCCAAATGTAGATCTTGCGCTTGTGACAATCTTATCAGTTAAACTTAGAAGATACATCTCAGCAAGTGCCTTTTGGTCATGAAGCTTCTTGTCTGTTTGTTGAACTCTTTCTCCACTTGGTTGATAAACTTCTATGATCTCACCTGTTGAAGTTGGCCTTTCCCAAAACATGTTCTTTAAGTTATCAGAGTACTCTGGATACAAAGATGTGACTAGAACAGCTTTAAGTTTCTGTCTTGTTGATGTGTTATTGACTTTTGGTTCTTCATGTGAAGCTGGTTCAGGTAAAAGCTTCTCTCTTCTTGTACAAGAAACAATCTGATCCATTACATGTTGGAAATAACCAGCTTGGTCACTAAAAACTCGTATTTGAATCCCAAGTGTCTCATCAGCTCTTGATAAGTAAGCATTGTAAGATCTTGTGATCAAACCCCAAACTTGATTAGTTGGGTGAAACAGATACCTAGCCACATGATGAAACACAGCTTCTTTCTGAGGGAACAGCTTCATTAGCTCGGTTTGATAGGTCGGATTCAACCATAGAGATGGAACAAAGTAGACATTAGCTTTAACAATCAACCAAGAGACTTTATTAATCAATCTTTGATCTTTTTGACAGAAGAACATCTTATCATTATCTCTTGAATCATGAAGAATATGAAGATAAAGATGATGAGGGATTAAACTCGAGTTAATCGCATGATTATTCAACATAGTTCCATAACAACGAGAGTAATCCATGTTATAACTATCAATCTGTTTCATCAATGGGAAGTCAAGAGGAAGTAACCATGAAGTACCTGGAAATGGCTCACAGAAGAGATCATTTATATCTTTACTTTGATCAACAAGAACAACTCTATCTGTCAAGAGAGCATAGATGAAGACAGAAGCTAGAGTAAGTATTCTATTTCCTAATCCGTAAACCGCAACCCAAACTATGTATTTGCATTCACCAATAGATGTGTTAACATAATTCTCATCATCAAGATTCTTTGTTGCTTTCTTATAAGCATCTGTGCCTGGACCACAACGTTTATGAAGCTTCTCATAGCTTCTTAGCTTAGATACAAGATACTCAGAAGGCTTATATGGTGAAGCTTTACGATACAATAAAGATTGCTGATACCTACTTAAACAAGAACCTTCATCGAAATCTGATGTTAAAAGCCCTCCTATTAGTTTATCTCTAGCTGTTTCAGATTCCTTTGATTCTATTACAAGACAATGAAACACATCATTGAGTTAAACTGAAAAAAAAAACAACACAAAAGATTAATGAGTTTAATATATTACCGTTGGTTGTAATATCAGGAAGTTGATTGTTGAAGTTCTTTGAAGTTGTTAATAACATTACAGACCAAACTAACAAACCACTGATGATGAGTGTTATTACAATCTTCATCTTCAGACCAAAAGCCTTGTAAGCTTCAGTAGAGATCTGAAATAACTGAAACATGTTGTTGACTTTAGTTTTGGGAGATGATGATTCTTTGTGATACATATTTGTGATTTTTTTTAATTTGAAGAAACTTGTTATTTATACAAACACTTGAATATTCTAATATGTTACTGTTGAGTCGTGAGTATCAACAAACTATACTTTTATTGTTTAATATATTAAAAAAGTATTGAATCTTTGATTTATGTGAATCATTATCAAAAAAAAATTTATATATATTTTTAACAAAGATATAACCAATGAGGGAGTTGATATGAATTAGCATCTAAACAAATACGTCACATGTCATGTATTATTTTTCAATTGAAAAATCATATACATTTATTTTTTGTATATTAAAAATAATATTTGATCAGATCCGAAAGTTCGCTTTGTTGACTAATCAGAATTAAGAAATTTTAAAAAAAATCGATTTGGTTTTTATTTAATTGATTAGACTACACAATACATGAAAAATAAGATGGGCGATTCAACTTTACAAACTCAAAAAGTCTCAAACTAGTTTTCAGTAGAGTCGTTTCCAATGTATTAGTTGGAAAACAATACACTGAGATCTCTAATGAAATTATAAAATTCCAGATGATTTATTTTTCATATTTTAGATAATATAAATTATATAAAATTCATAACATACCTTCATGCATTGATTTGTTGGTGGTTGAATTGATCTTTGACAATACGATTGTTCACTAAGACATGAATCGGATAGCTTCTTGGTATTCATAATATTAATCAAACTATATAATAAACCCAGAAATATTTTTACTCAAAACACAAATATAACTTAAAGAAACATTCATGAACAACACCAAAAGACAAAAGAGAAGAACAGATGATATTTTCCAAAACAAAAAACTGAAAAGGAGAACTTAATATTGTAACCGATATAAAAATTAATGAGATTGAGAATTCAATATGCAAAAATCAAAATCAAAATATTTGAATAAGGTAAACTAACATTCTATAATAGGTAACATAATATTGACTAATTTCTAGGAAAATCATAATATGATAATTAGGGTCTCTGAGAATATGACTATTCACATAAATATTTTTGGTAATATATTTGTGTCAGTAGTAATTATGAATTAGTAGTTGGGTTTCCATAGAAAGCATAATGGTTCACATCTATGTAGGTCAAACAATATTTTCCATTTAATTCTGTGATATGCGTTTTTGCTGCTGTCAAATGTGATATCCATTAATAGGGGAAGTAATACTATAGTATATGACTATTTTATATGAAAAAATGATAATATAATTATTACTAATTTTTATCACATACTATGCAGCTCCTGTTCAAGTGTTTGGTATGCAGTAATTATAAGCTAAAAACATGACTTCAGTTTGTTAAATTGAAATTTCTATGGTGTAAAAGGTCGTGGCAATTTGTACCTTCACATAGACATTCTTGAGGATTTGCGTAGAAGTAATCTTCTTCCTTAGGTTTATCAGAGATTACTCTTCGATGTGTAGGTGCTCCTGTTTGTTTCTCATGGGCTAACTTAACAGCTACTGTAAACTGATCCCATGTGAGTGTTTTGTTGTTATGTAAGTCTATTAGCTCCACGAGTCTCTTACGGTCAAGTAGTATTGTCTTCTTAAATCCAAGGTATCTGCAAATTCAAATTATATATAGATTGGTTGAACTGAATGCATTCAATACCATGATTTGTATACCTTCGATGACCTTCCACGACTTTTGCCATGTTTCCGTCATATGTGGGAATAAAAGTGTTGCTGGCTACAGATACTATGAAATCTAGAGCAGCCATTTGAGAAGAATGGTTTTGAAACTGTTGAAGCTCTACTGACTCCAGTAACATTTCCTTCTTCACCTAAAACCACATGTGAGCAAAACTAATATATAATGGAGAGGCAGCTGAGCATTCGTTTTAACTAGTAAACTCACAATTCTGGGGAATTCTTCCCTTAGAACAGATAGTCTATGCTCGCTACCATAAATCTCACCAGCTGCAATGTATATTTGTGTATTTTTCTCAAATCCCATTGCTTTAAGAACCAATGCTACCTCCTCTGGTGTTAGAGGACAGAGGCCTTGCGCCCTTCTCTCCTCTGAGACGATCTCCTTCTCTCTCCACCAGGGATATGTGTACCTGAAGAACACA
>KE157954.1:53855-64145 GCA_000411055.1 Leavenworthia alabamica
CGCCCTTCTCTCCTCTGAGACGATCTCCTTCTCTCTCCACCAGGGATATGTGTACCTGAAGAACACAGAAGGGACCTATACATTAATAACAAAAGAGCTTTAAAAGACCTATAATCGAAACACCAACTAAGGACATATTATTTTGAGGAGAAACCTCATCTTTTTTAGTTCTTCGGCTTCTTCATCAGTGCAACCATGAGTGCAGCCAGAAAAAGCTAACATATCCATCTCATATCTTAGATGCAAAGCCACAAATGGACCTCTTTGTTGTAGAATTCGAACTAACTTAGACCCTAAAGCCTCAAGCTGTGGAGTGAACTTTAGTCCCTGGAAGTTTACCCGGCACCTGAGCCGCTGGAGTGCTAGGGGAAGACCATTGTTTGCCAGGCGGGTGTCTGTCCTATTGAAGTGTACAACTTTATTTTTGCTGAAAAGAGGCAATACCTGAAGAAGAGATTAAACCAATCACATATGCAGATTGTATGTGTGAATATTCCTCAAATAAAGCAAGAGACGATAAAAAATCTCATTAGTGAGAACAGGAACCAAAACAAGACACACTAGTCATGAACAGCACAAACCTGGTTCAAGTAATATTTGTCATCAGACCAGCTGATAGGAGGCATTTCAAACATTTGATATCCATACTTGATACTATAACGTTTTGGAAGCCTCCTCAAAATCCTAACTTGATCTCTTAATGAATCAATGAAATGTCTCACATCAAAAATATCTTCAAAACCACTGCAAACGAAACCTAAGATGATTTAGATTGCTAAAGAGCTACAAATATAAAACATATCAGATACTATAAAGGATACAGTAGTACCTAGGATCAGCCCAGAAAGATGTTTTGTCAAGCTCTGGAACAACAAGAGTCAGGTTTAATAGCCTAGCAACAGTCACCATATCACAAATCTGAAACACAACATGCCTTAGAATTTTGAAACATATAAGAGCAATTAAAGCAAGTGAAACCAACCGCGGATCGCATTTGATTCAATCCACCATTACAGGATACAAGTAAAATACCATTACTTGTATAATTTCCTGTAAAACATCGATAATCTCTTAAGCACAAACGAAGACGAAATAGAACACTAAAATAGAAACCAGAAAGACAAAAAAAACTGACTCAGGGGAGGAAGAGGAGGTGGCAATGGAACAGGCTCAACAGGAGCTGAGAATCTAGAAATCTGATTGGTTAAACCTGTGAAAATCCGAGAACGCCAAAGCTCACCGGCTGCAAAAAGCTGAACCAAACAGGTCCAAACCAAAATGCTGGAGCAGACTCTAACGAACCATACTTGTACACGAGGCTTTACAACAGCCAGAGGCGGAAGCTTATCGCTTCGCACCTGAGTAGTAATACCCTCCAATCTAACTTCCATCTCCCTCCTCCGACGATCTTCGTCGCTTCTTCATGAGATAAAACTGTGAAACCTAAATTTCGTAATCTTCTTAGATGTCAAAATTTACGCGGAATATTTTTCTTAAAAATTGCAACAATTAAATTATTAGATGACAAACGCGAAATTAAATGCTCCAGAAACAGCTTCTTCCAGGTTTGAATCTCGATAAGGTTTTTTTTAACGAGTAAATTCGAAATTAACGATACGGTAAAAAAAAAAAAAAAAGAGGTGATAATGGTGAGAGGAAGAAATAAGTTAAATAACTGTAATGGTCCTAAATCTGAATACTTACAAGATAAATCCAATACTCTATTGGGCCCTTGATTTTAAAGCCCACTAAACTTGTCAGTTAAAACTTACTAAAGATACTCCACGTATTTTGACGAATAAAACACTTACACGTGGGTAATGTCATTGTCTTCTCCATTCCTTGAAGGCTTGAACTATAAACTAACTAAAAGTTTGAAAGCACCGTCAGATCGATATCTCTCGCCATGGATCTTCATCGGAGCTCGATTGTACTTTTGATTATTTCCATTGTATCTCCGGTGACGCTTTCTATGCGATACGAGCTACTTACTGGACATACGAAATGTATCGCAGAGGAGATTAATGCAAACGCCATGTCCGTCGGCAAATACAACATCGTAAATCCTAACGATGATCATCATCCTCTTCCTGCATCCCATAAAATCACCGTCAAGGTAAAACATCTCCCTATCTTAATCGCAGTTTCCCTTCAATGATGATTTTAGTAATAATGCTGCAATGCGTTAAGGTTACATCACCGCAAGGGACGGCTTATCACGAGGCGGACAGAGTAGATTCAGGACAGTTCTCGTTCTCAGCAATAGAAAGAGGGAATTACATGACTTGCATCTCCGCCGTTGATCACAAACCGGAGATAATGTTGATCATTGACTTTGATTGGAGGACTGGTATTCATACCAAGGAGTGGTCCAATGTGGCCAAGAAAACCCAAGTTGAAGTAAGTAAAATGCTCTCTGACTCTTAATTTCTAGAGTATGTTGGTGTATTGGTTTGGTTAGAAGTACAAAGCCATGAATTTCATTGTTTATGAAAATACTAGTTTTACGTTAAAGTGAAAGATTGATAAGACTTAGGCACTTACAGAGAAACTGAGCTAGACTAGCTTCATATGGTGATAACAAGAGATTGTTTTAAAAGAATGTTTTGTTAACCATGTTATGGTCTTTGGATCTTAATGTTATTGGCTAGACAATGGAGTTTGAAGTTAAGAAGCTATTTGAATCAGTTAATTCCATCCATGAAGAGATGTTCTATCTCCGCGACAGGTACTGTCTTCCCTTCAAGTCAATCTGAGGAAGAAAGTGACTCAAAAAAACCATCTTATTTTGGTATGTTTCAGGGAAGAAGAGATGCACGAACTGAACAGATCGACAAATTCAAAGATGGCATGGTTAAGTTTTGTATCGCTCACAGTGTGTTCATCTGTCGCAGCTCTTCAGTTTTGGCACTTGAAGACTTTCTTCCAGAAGAAGAAGCTCATCTGAATACACCATTTCTATATCGGACACAGATATTGAATCGAAAGGTTTTAAGACTTTAGTTTTATATGCAACTGAATTCATATTTGTCAAGTAATTCATTTTGTTTCTGAATTTTGCTGTAACATACACTTATCTTGTCTGATATGATCTTAACATCTCACTTAACCTGAAAATTCAATCAAATCCATGTAATAATCACACACTTTCATGTCGTTTTACTGTAAAACAGATGAAAAAGTTATTTTGTTTTTCAAATAGTGTATTATGAAGTGAATAAGCCCCAATGGTGATCTGATGGTAATGTTTCCTTGATCTTTTCAAGTCTCTTGAGGATGTCCAGAAACGATGGTCTCTGGTTCATGTCTGCTTCCCAGCATTTAACGATCAACCTATAAGATATAAAAAATAAGTTAAAGAGTGAACTGGTTAGAGTAATAACTGATAATGCATATGGCTTCAGGTTTGGCTTACTCTCTTAGATCAGGTGTACATCCTTTGGAACGGAAGGTAGGTCTGTGTCCATCAGATACATGTTTAGCTGCTTCATATGGTTCATGGTTTGCAAACGGTGGCTCTCCTTCAAGCATCTGGATACAACAGGGGAATTAAGTTAAGGTTAAGATTCTTTGAACTATGGTTATGTTCTAGTGTAGATAAGATAAGATCTTAATATACCTCGTAAAGAATCATTGCAAAGGAGAAGACATCAACTTTCTTGTCGTATCTTCTATGTTTGAATACTTCAGGAGCCATATACCGGTCTGGTTTTGTTGCACGAAGGAGGTGAAGATAGAGAAATGAGAAGATATAAAGAACAAAGACAGAGTTTTGGTTTTAATATAGAACAAGACTTACAGCTTCCGGTTTCGCCAGTCATTTTGTATACATCATGAGAATTTTGAACCTTTATGAGCTTACTAAGCCCAAAGTCTCCAACTTTCAAGTGGTCTGCACTGGAATTCACCAGAAGAACGTTCCTGAAATATAACATGCAAGAGAATTTTTTACAAACAGCAGATTCGAAGTAAGAAACCGAGAAGCTATATATGAAGCAATTTCAGACTACCTTGGTTTCAGATCTCGGTGGATGATAACATTTGGTTCATTGTGAAGATATGTCATTCCTCTATCACCAACAAATTAAAATACACTCAGGGCCAAATGTAACGAACAAACTTTTGCATAATTTCTCAAATGTTTTAAGCTTCAAGTACCTGGCGATATCCAACGCAAAGTTGACAGCAGTTGTTGGACTAAGACCACCTTTTTCCTTGAGATATTGATGAAGATCTCCCTGTGAATCATTTAGTTAGCCAAGATGAAAACATAATGAGATAAAAGACATCTGATAGTGAAAACCTACTCCGCGCAAGTACTCAGTGATTAACATAAGGGGCTTTCTTTCAGTTACAGCTCCTAAGAATTGCACTATATTTGGATGACGAAGCTTTACTAGCAACTCAACCTCATGTCTAAAGTCCTGACTGTATCAACAAAATATAAAACTTATGAAACAAAAGAGAGACTGATTCTAAACTATAAACTAATTGAAGCACAAAGGAAATCTAGTACTTACATAACAAGTCTATCATCTGAAAGAGAAGGAAGAATACGTTTCACAGCTACTGGTGTTCCTCTCCAATATGCTTTCACAATCTCACCAAAGGAACCCTAAACAGAAAATGTGACCAACCTCACTCCATTTGTACTGAACTAATCACAGATAATGCTTAACCAAGAACAAAACTTGGAAACACAAACCTTTCCAATCATCGCAGCATTTGAGAAATCCAGTTCAGCAGGTTCAATTTCCCAGTCACATTTCTTTGGGATTGGTGGTGGCACTGGCTTTGGTTCAAAGTGACTTCCGTTTTGACCCTGCATAGAGAATTTACTCAGCCAGATACAAAGAGTAAAGCCATCCACACAAGAAACAAAAACGGACGAGTAATCAAAACACTCAAGTGTCTCTCACTCTCTCTGAATCTCTGAAAAAGCAAGTATAACAAACAATACTGAATTAAGCAGCTACTTGAGAGAGATAAGTCAAGTCAACGAAAACATGAAAAGTTCCAAGAAAAAAACTTCCCACATTCAATACCAATCAATACATACTCTAAAGAATGAAACAAAAGGAACTCACATAAGATGAACCGCCATGAGATTTCAGCAGTTCAATCATTTTCTGCTTCTTTGCTCCTTCTGCATCAGCCAAAGGCTTTAAATACACAAAAATTCAGGTCAAAGGTTAAAAAGGAGACAATGATCATAACAAAAGTTTAGATATTGTCAAGGAAAGCTCTTTACTGTGTTCTTCCACCTATCCTGAGCATTGACATCAGCACCAAACTCGAGTAGACATTTAACAACATCGATCCATCCATGAAGTGATGCCACGTGGAGAGGTGTTCGTTTGTCATAGTCTCTAGCGTGAACTAAAGACGGATCTTCTTCCAGTAGTTTCCTAACTGCAGCTGAGTCGTTTTGGTGCGCGTGCCAAAGAATCAGAGATGTTCTACTCACACGTGCCTTCTCCTTTTGTTTGTCGTAAGATGGTGTAGGCACGCTCGTTCCCGCAGCGGATTTTTCGCCACCGTCTCCAGCTGTCGGCGAATCGGAGCTCATCTCAAGCTAATTCAGGTAATTGAGATTTAAAAATGAAAAAAATGAGATTTTGGTAACAGGGTTTTGATTTGATCGATCAAGAGATGTGATTATTAGTGATATTTAGGAATTTGCTTCTTTGTGTGATTGAGGAATCAATTATTTACTGTCAAACCGAAGAGAGATGATGACGATGATGGTTTGTTTTTTTTTGGCTTGCTTATATGTGAACGTAGACCATCGCCGTTAACTTAGCCGTCAAGTTTTTATTAAAAAAAAAAACTAACCGTCAACTTAATGACTTTTCCTCCGTCTATTTGAGTAAGGTTTAACTCTGTCACCGTTATCTCAGTCTTTCTCTTTTTAGGTCTTGTCCAGTTGTCCTTAAACTGTATAAATTATAATTTAGTGTGACCGACTTGGTAGGCTACGTACATGGTTAGGTTTCATGTCTTTATTGGATCATGTGGGAATTGTACTTAGAAATTTCCAGAATTTGGTTGATTTGAAATACAAGTAAGATATGATGTAAAAATTATAAATTCTTACAGCATTCTTTTTTGTAAAACAAGTAAACGTAACGGTAAATTTATTCATAAAATGTAAAAAGAAAACTATATGAATCATATATTCTATGGTCTTTATGAAATGATACGAAGTCAACGATCCGAACATGGCATTACATCTATCACATGACTTCTATTAATACACACACGCATATGCCTTTGGCATCTAGTTTTATAATAAATAATGTTACTATTTTAACATGTTACAATATTCAATACATTAACCAAAATAAATGAGTAATTTTTATTTTGGTCCCACCGATGTTCAAAACCTTCTGACTCTTTCCAAGTGTCCATGTTTAGTTAACCAAAAGAAATGAGTAATTTTTCTTATGGTGGATTAATTGATTTGACTCTCTGAATTAGGAACACGTATAGATTACAAAAACGTAGCGAGATGACAATCATATATAAATTCACAAGAAAGTATTTAGAAACTTACCTTGTGAATGTGATCACATATACAAGGCCACGAATCAGTTGTGTTAACTCCATCATCACGAAGCTGTGTGGATTCTTGATCAGGGAATAGCTCTAGTCGCATAGAAGGATCAATGTTACTAACATGAAGCCATGTTAATTCCCATAAGCTACCTCCACCAAGAGCACTTCTTTCCAAAAGCAAGCCTTTCGTCTTCATCACTAACAATATGTTCCTGAGAAGCTCTGGCACGTATTCTTGAAGCTTTTCGCTTTTTTTGCCTCTTACTTTCACTTTCATGTATTTCTCCATTCGTGTTAGAACACCAAGCCATAGCTTGCAGAAGGTTGATAACTGACATAGCCATAACAAGTAAGGTTAATTTTACTTACTTGTTTCTCCAGCGTTACAGAGATCCGTCGTTGGAGACGAGAAACAAAATTGCGTTTGAGAAAAGCACGATCGGAAAATCTCGGGGAGAGGTGTAATTTACGGAAACACCCCTATATGACCAAAATACTCATATTTCCAGGTAGAAAAGGATCTTAATTCTTAAATACGAGATATTAAATATTAATAATACTTTAGACCCTTAAATTTTTACCTTATGAGTCTTAATATATTCTAAATGGGCCCATAAATCATAACCCATTTTCTCATATATGGGGCTTAATTATTCAACCTAAAGCGCGGCCTAATTTTGTTTTAATTGTATTTTTCTTTCTCAAATGCTTTTGTTAATGTATAAATCATACCACTTTTGTAAATTTCAAAAATATAAAACCAAATCATTTTGAATAATTTTTAAAAATAAGTGTATGTCATAGACAACTGTAATGCTATATAGTTTTTTTATATAATGAATTTAGCAGAGCAGTTGAATAATTATTTTTCTTTGATGTTGTTGAGGTGGTTTGCCTTTGCCTCTCCGGATAGTTGTGGGAGACAATACTTTTTAGAATATTATAACTGAAAACATATTAAAAACTATGTAAAGGAATTAGTATGCAATAAACATTTTTATATCTCAAGTTCTCTACATATATAATCATTAGATATTATAAGGGTATTAGATGAGACACATTAAGGTATTTTATATTTGAAAATAACAATATAAAACAAATATTTATTAGATTTTATATCCTAAGATATAAAATAGGGTATACACGTTTAAGTATTTGGTTGGAACGTATCAACTTCTAAAATTGGTATATTTGGCATCCACGTAACTGTACCGGTTTCTATATTAAAAAATAATTAGATTAATATATAAATCAAATGAATAATCGAGCTTTTGTTTTCTTTTACTATGATTTAAATGATTTTTGTTTTGTTTTCTTTTTTTCCTTTGTTAACAAACAATAGACCAAATAAAATTGAATTACTAAGAATAAGTTTGCTATAATTCGAGGTTTCATCAAATTTATATTTATGATTCCGTTAATTTATTAGATGAAGTTTTTGTTCAAGTAGACATTATGAATTTATTACTCCAACTCGATAAAAGAGAAATTTATTAAAAAAAATATTTAACTACGGTGACATCATCATTTAAGTAAGGATTAACCACCTAATTCCCCCTCTATTACGATCATTCTGCTTATTTCTTCCCAAACTTAAAAATTTTTGATTTTTGTTCCTAAACATTTAATTTAATTTGTAATTGAACATTTATTTATTTTTCATTGTAATTGCACCCAATAATTGCGTTTATCTAAAATCGCGTTTTACCTTTTAAACCAAGTTAAACTGGATTAACTAAACATAGCTTCCGGTATAGTGTTATCCAGCCCCAAATTCGATTTTTGTCCAGCCCCAAATCGATTTTTTTTTGCCTAAATCATTTTTTTTCAACTCCTAATAGATTTTTTGTCCAGCTCCTAATCGATTTTTTGGCCAAATCGTTTCTTGCCCAAATCAAAAACGATTTTGTTGATTCACGATATTGAAAGTGAAGTGAAATCACAAACGATTTGGTTGATTCATGATTTTGAAAGTGAGAGAGAAACATTCACGATTCACAAGAACGAAAATGAGAACGAAAATGAAAGAGCTTAAGAGAACGAGAACAGAGATGTTAAGATGAACTAGAAAGAAAGAGCTTCGTCTGAGAGAGAGACTGATCGAGAGGGAGATAAAATGATGAACTGAAGTCTGCATTTATTTTCTTGTTTCTATTATTTTGCAATACAATTTTTTTATGTGTTTTTCAGTTTGGTACTTGGTCATTGTTTACATTGTTTCGTTGGAGTTAACTCTGATTTCATTAAGGGGAATATGAATGAAATCACATTGCTTGCTTCCACTGAATTGTTTTAAGCTAGACGTCTCTATGTATTGGAGAAGCTATACGTTTCTATGTATTGTTTTAAGCTAGACGTTTCTAATTGTTTGATTTGATTAAGCTGGTTCTTACAAGATAGGTGTTAATTTGTAATCTTTGAAATGGAGGTGTGAAATTTGTTAAAGACCATGACAAAAACAGGTTAGTATTTGATTTGTAATCTTTGTAAGAGAGTCAATTGTCCTGAGAGAGTTCTACCTTCATAACAAAAGTGAGCTCAATAAGATGCAAGAGAAAAGACGAGAGCAAGCTCAGCAAGTTTAGTAGCAGACATTGACTTCTTAGCATATTGTCACTGAGATGAAGAAACAACTGCAGTCGATACAGGAAAGAAGAACTAGCAGAAGCATCATATATAAAAGACTTAGGGTTAAAGTCTTAGCAGAAGCTCAATAAAAAGCACTCCCTTTGTTCTTCTTCTTCACGATATAGTAAAGGATTTTGGGTTAAATTTTGTTTTTCAGTAATTCATTTAAAAACCAAATGATTTTTTTTTTTTTTTTGTTCCTCTTGGTCTAGTGGCTTTAATATCCCCATTAACAACGTGTGGTGCTGGGTTCGAACCCCAGACATGTGTGATGAATTTCAAAGGTGACAAATGATTAGGTTTAGTTAAAGTTTAATTAATCCGGTTTAAATTGGTTTAAAAACTGAAACGCGATTTAGATAAACGCAATTAGAATTACTAACCGCAATTATCTAATTGGGTGCAATTACAATGAAAAATAAATAAATGTTCAATTACAAATTAAATGAAATGTTTAGGAACAAAAATCAAAAAATTTTAAGTTTAGGAGGAAATAAGCAGAATCTATATAATAGAGGGGGAAATAGGTGGTTAACCCTTTAAGTAAACACATTAAGATCGATGTGATCCTCGAAAACTTCATATACTACGAATCTTCATTTTTAAAGAAATGATGATTTAAGTGTCCCAATGACCTTACTAAGACGTTTTATACTCTCTCATATTATTGTTAACTTTAAAACCCAATATTAATTATAAGGTTTAGAAAAAATTATAAAGTACATTTTAAACTCTAAATTTGATAGGAAAAATATTTAAGTAACTTTACAATTTTAAAAGCATTATTTCATCTCAAAATGAAAAAAAATGTCTTAAAGAAATTAAGAAAAGTTTCCATAAATAGCGACACGTGCTGTAAATAACTCATATATGTTCTGTAATAAAACGGTGTTTCTTACCCGCCAAGTTTAAAAGTCAATGTTCCCAAAACAAAATTTACTTTATAGTTATTTAAATGGGGAAGAAGACTTGGGAGGGATCCGAAGAAAACGGGTTACTTAAGAAACTGTGGTGAGGTTGTTATTTTTTCTCTTAAGATCTCTCTGTCTATGTTTATTTTTAACACATTTATTTTCACTTTTTTTTTTAACACAAAAAAAAAAG
>KE157958.1:0-11513 GCA_000411055.1 Leavenworthia alabamica
CCAAGGTTTCACTCTTTTGTGGATAGGATACACAAATTACAATTAGAGTTCCATTACTGCAGTTTCTCCTTATCAGCCACGTCAGCAAACACGGTGGCTACACGCATTGCCAGAAGCGTCACAAGAGATGGACGTTCGAACACTTACTTAGCAAGTGATGGTCCTGCTTGGTTACAGTCACTCATAAACACAGAAAGCATAGTTTAATTCGGTGTAAGAAACCTATATCCAAACGAGCGGTTATGCTCTTTTTTATCTTCTCGATATTTTGTATGTATTTTTTTAAAACATTTAACTCTAGAAGAGTGGAAAAAGAAAATTAATTAGTAAGACCAACGGTAAACGTGACACCTGTTGTGGGAAGTAATTTTGGGAAAGTTGTTTTAATCCGTGGGTTTGCGGATTTTTATCCACCGCGGGATGGGTTTGAGCTTAAATTTTTAAGCTCGTATTTTTGCAGGTCTCGTGGGTTAAAACTCACTTTTTAGAAACTCGCATGTTCACAGGCTAACCCGCAACCCATCAACTTTTTGTTTTGTTTTGTAAATATTATTTTTATCTTTATTTTTACTAAAAACATCATTTATCTTATATTTTATTTTACTTTTATATTTTTGTTTAAATTTTATTTTTGAACAAATTATTCTATCTACTTTTATTAGTTTTGTATTTTTTTGGCAAATTTTTTTATAAATTTTATGGGTTTTCGAAGTTTTTTTTAATAATTTTATATAAAAAAATTAAATTTAACGGATTGCAGGTTATACCGCAGGTTTTACGGATGCAGATTTAATTTTAATTTTTTTGTTTATACAGAACGGATTCGAATTGATGATATTTATTCAAAAACTTACGGATTGCGGATTGATCCGCTCCCCAGCACGCCATCTCCGACCGTCAATGAACGAGTCAACTGTGAAGGACGTTGCAGTCCGTCTATCCATAATATGATATAACCTGACCATTTAACTTGACCCGATATCCGCCAACCCGGGCCCAATATTATTGTATTCACCATACCAAACCACTGGTATGTCAGTAGATGGTTAAGTGGTACGAAACATACAGTACGCTCACCCACAGAATATAAATGCCGCACGTGCTCACGCAATTAATTAAAAGCAAAAGTCAAAAAAGTCCAAAACCAGCTACAACTACCACCGGAAGCGGGTGAGGGTAATACCGTCATTACCTAATAGTACTCAATCAATCCTCATCTTTCCCCGATTTGGCTCATTTGCAAAAAAAAAAAACGAAAAAAGAAAGAAATTAGTTGTAAATAGAGAGAGAGGAAAATAAGGCGGGGGAAGAGGATCACGATTCTCGATTAGTGGAATTAGAAGAAAAAAATTCATCTTCATCATCGGAGGTTCGTTTTTGTTTATCTCTCTGGTTCTGTCTATGTATGTATGAATGTATCTGTGTATAGATGCAGGATGCTTGTAGGTTATATATTTTTATAACCTAATTTTTTGTTATGTTGCTTTTTCTCTGGAGATTGGGGATTCATTTTAAATTATCAGGGTTGATATCTGCTTTTGGATAGATATTGTTATTTCTAAAGTTGAGGATCTGAATTAATTAGTAGCATTTAGTAACTTTTCAGGTAACAGTAGAATTTATGATGGTCGGTATCAGCTTTTATATAATATATAATTTTCATTTATGTTGCTGATTTGGTGGTGTGTTGAATTTCAGATCGGGTTTAGTGGTGCTTAAAAGGGGAAGATCTGGTCTTCTCAGTTGGAGAATTCTCTGAGTGATTTGGTCTAAAGTTCACAAGAGGAGCTGAAAATTTATAGGAATCATTTGTTTTTGGTTATGTGACTAGGGAATTTGTATTTATTTGTTGGGTTTAGAATAAAGTAGAGCATATGGGAAAGAGAAACATGTTTTGGGCTAGAAATTCAGATGATTCAGATGAAGATTATGTAATATCGGATGAGGATGGAGAAGAAGAATCTGAGGCTGATCTTAAGGAATATGCTTCATCGGAGGCATCCTTTGATGGTTTTGCTGGGTCCGATGCGGTGGAGGATGTGGAGTTCAATGATGTTGAAGAGGAAGATGTGATGGTAAGGAATGTTGAGTGGCCAAAAGTGAAAACTGGTCCTCGTGGTAATCGGAACATCACAGGATGTAAGTCAAGAAAGATGAGTCAGGTTGTTTCTGCCTACGAAAATGTGGATTTAGATGATGCGGATGATGAAGAGGAAAAAATCAGAAATTCAAGGAAGGTTGTTGGAAGGTCGAATGTAAAAGTTGGGTCTTTGGACGGAGATAAACACCAAAGAATAAGTTTAGGAAAGCGGAAGAGAGTTTTCTATGAGACTGAAGATGAAGATGGAGACTATCCAGAGGAGGATGGTGAGGAAGAGGAAGAGAGGGATGTAGAAGATGTCGGATGTGAACAGGTGAGTTTTAATTCTTTGGATGATGGTGAAGACAGAGAGATGGCTTTGGAAGAGCAGGACAATGTGTCACATGAATCAGAGAAGGAAGATGATGGAGATTATGAGGATGACGATAGCGATGAAGAATTTACCCCAGATGAAGATGTCTCATTAGATGAGGAAGAGGAGGAAGAAGCAATTGCATGTAACAAAAAATCTTTGAAGGTTTGTAAGAAAAACAAGCGAAAGCGGAGATCCAGAGAAGGGCGTAAAAGAAAAAAGAAATGTTCTGTAGCAAAAACCCGTTTACCAAAGGGAAGAAAGAGACGTGGGAGAAAATCAAAGAAAGGAGTTGATGAAGATGATGATGGTGACTTTGTAGATGACTGCCTACCTGCAAGAAAGAAGGCGAAGACAAAATCATCGAGGCCAAGGCGTCGGTATACCATGCCATCAGATTCAGACATTGCATCCTCTGGAGAATCCAATTATGAGTACACAATCTCAGAGGAGGAACGAGAGCAGGTAAGAGAAGCGGGTAGTTTGTTGAGAAGTAGTGTGAATCATTCATCATCTATTAAAAAAACTACAGTTGATAAAGATTTACCTCAGCTTCATAAGTCTCCTGTCAAAAAAGGTGAAAAGAATGTAAAGCTAATGAAAATAGATGTGTCCAAAAACGTATGTGGGATTTGTCTGTCTGAGGAAGACATGCGACGATTGAAAGGAACATTGGACTGCTGTAGTCATTACTTTTGTTTCACTTGCATAATGGAGTGGTCGAAGGTAGAATCTCGCTGCCCACTATGTAAGCAGCGGTTCAGAACAATCAGTAAGCCTGCAAGATCTACACATGGAGTAGATTTAAGAGAAGTTATAATACCTGTACCTGAACGGGATCAGGTTTGTTTTATTTTCTACTGTTTCTATTGCCTTGCACCTATAGAATCTCTTTAGTTGTTGATTCATCAATTCTCCTTGTATCCTCATGAATATTAATCATGGTCTTTGTTTTACAATGTCTCCAGTATGTCCTTTAAGACTACATTTGAGGTAGAAATAGACGTTCTTTGCTGTAGCGGTTTATCATGTCAATACATTTTAGTTACCATTAACATTCGTTTTTTTACCTTGACTGCTTTAGATACTTGTCAACTTTTTAACCTATAAAATTGCAATTTCTACTCATCAGATGTGGTTATATTGTGTTGCATATCATTTGACCTTAATATAATTTTTTCCAATTAGTATAAGCCTTCAGAAACCTTTGAAAAGAAATATATATTCAATTCTTGTGTGATAATTTTTTTATATGGATTTTACTGTGTTCAGGTCTATCAACCAACTGAAGAAGAGTTGAGGAGTTATCTCGATCCCTATGAAGATACAATATGCACTGAATGTCACCAAGGTGAAGATGATGGGCTTATGTTACTTTGTGATCTTTGTGATTCATCTGCCCATACTTACTGTGTTGGTCTCGGGAGGGAAGTACCTGAAGGAAACTGGTACTGTGAAGGTTGTAGACCCATTGCACTTGGATCAGCTAGTTCCCAAACGCATACTCCATCCGAGCAACAAAGAGTTAATAGCTTTTATAGTAGACCATCACCTCCAGTAGTTTCAGGGCAATATCAAGATGCGTCTTTGCTAGTCTCCCCATGTACACCATTTTCCAATGGAGAGAACTTATTTTCTCCAAGGCTTCTTAATGGTGATGCTCAAAGTTCTTCTCCATCTGGCATAGGGGCAACCACGTTATCAAGAAGAAGGACGCTTCACAGACACATACAAAATATTATCAATGGTGATAGACTTACTAATATGAGTAGTAGACCTGGTGGAACATCGATTGCTAACTCGAGTGATGGTTTCGTGAATACACAAATAGGTCATGGCAGAATAATCGACCCGCCTCAACCCACAGCAACTCAAGAAACAGGGGTGTCCTTGTATACAGTCTCTGAGGAAAGACTACCGAATGACAATTCATTTATTTCTTTCGATGAACCTGTCGATTTAGGTACATGTCATGGACTGGCTCAGGGTGATCCCTTGTTTTGTAATCAACAACATCTACCCAGCTACATGTCAAACACAATGTCGTCCAGGGCAGGAGAACAACTGCAACAAAGAGTTAGAGCCCATCTCAAGTACTTGTCCATTCAAATTGACTTAGGTACACATCTCTTGGTTTAACCCGGCTAGTTTCAGCTCTTGTTTGTCTTGTAAATGTAGTTCTTGAGTGGTTCTTGTACTGTTTTGATCAGGTCAAGCTACTTTTGAGGAGATATCGGCGTGCTCAATACACACGATTCTGGCAGCTTGTGGAGTGGAACACAAGAGCAGTGAAGTCCATTTTGTTCCGCCAGCAGTGACCTGTCCTCACGATAATATGGCACCTGGAAGCAGCCTGATGAAAGGGTGTTGCTATTCTTGTTTTGATTCATTTGTAGAAGATGTAGTTAAGATGATTCTGGACACAAGACAACCACATTGGTTGAGGTTAGGGCTCCACTAACCCACTTGCTTCAATTGTTTACACTTTTGTTAGAGAAAATTGAATTTTTTTTTATTTACTTTCGTCTCTGTTCAGATTTTAAACCTCTTTTTATGTTTAGAGTATATGATAGAAATGCGATTAATTCCCACTTAAAAATATTTATTTTTTTAGACTCCATTATTTTGTCACTTTCCAAAAATGAGAAACCATCTGTTTTTTTTAAGTCGACCATTTTCATTGAAACCAAATATTATAAAGTACAGTGGATCATTACTCAAAACTCTTTAATACAAAGCCCACTGGGCTTATCAATGGTGTTATTTATCATTCTCGTAAATAATTGACTTTGCGCCGCCAAACAGACCGACCCAGTAGGTTAAAATTTCTACAAATACTGTCAACATTAAACATAAAATAAATAAAATGATTTTACCAGTTATTTATAAATTTAAAAGATATTTGATTTTTTCTAATGTTATATATCTAATATAATATTTATTATTTAAAAAGTACTAATTAAAAACTGCCTCTATAACAAAAAAATTGTTTAGAAATTTTAGAGGTATATATTAATAATAATATTATATTATTTGTATATATTTATTTATAAATTTATTTATTCCAACTAAAATATTTTATCACATGTACCATTTTAAAAATTATAATTTCACCTTCCTAAAAATTTAAAAAATATAATCATTGTGACTTATCAAACTATATTCTTTGAATCTATAATTATATTATCCAAAAANTATAATTCTATTTTATATAATTTATATTAAATATATATATGTATATATATATATATAAATACATACTATAAATTAGAGACATGTGAAGTTTTTTTTTTTCTATCCAAAAACTTTTATTAATTAAAAATTAAATTCACAGTTTTTGTTTATTATTTAGTGTTTAATGTTTAGTATTTAAAATTTAAGATTAAAGTTACTTAGAATTTTAAGTTGTATAATTATTTTAATATTAGAGATATTTTAATCAATTATTATGTTATATTTTTGAAAATTGCAAAAAATTAGTATTTATAAAAATGTGTTTTTCACTAATGGTACTTATGGAATTTTCTCTTGTTATTATTGGATTTTTATAAATAAATCATATAAATTTTATATTCTTATTTTTTAATTTCTTAAAAATAGTGTTATAAATGATTTTTTTATCAAATCGATAATATTTTGTAATTCATATATATTTTATCTTCAAAAATTATCATGATAAATTAATAAACTATAAACTTAAAGAAAAAAGTCATTTAAGCTGTTTTCATATCAATAACCAAATAAAATATGCTAGTATTATAAAAATAATATTAGTATTATATTTTACAGAAAAATAAATATTATATACGTAAATTCTTTTTCTTTTGCAAAATTACTGTTAAAATTTCTGCAATTATCCCATTGGGCATTATTAATAAAAAGCGGCAGACAAACGAAAATAGTTAACAATTACCAAAAGTATTATTATTACTTTTAAAAATAAGAGATAAAAAAAGGTTTAACTTTCTAACTCACGCGCTTGATTGACAGGAAAAACATATATTAATTAAAAACAGCAATTTCGGTGGGTTATTATAGTCCAGGGGTTTTAGCAACACGCGCGCTACGCGCAGCTGAAGAGCGTGGGTTAATTAACTCTAACGCGCTACATTATAATGTGGGCTCTACAATTTCAGACAAAAACATATATTGGGCCTGGATGGAATCCAATCCAATAGTCCAATTAAAGTATCTGGCCCATATCGTTTAGATTTCGTCATCATTTAAAACGTAGGCCCATAACTGCTAAATACGTAACAGGGCTGAGCTGCTGAGCATCATAGTTGATTTTATTTTATTTTATCCATTTCGTGGCTTGATCACATTTTGCTTTCCAAATTAGTTTATCCAAATCTTTTTCATAAGCTTCCAAAATATCACGATAAATAACTAATCATCCAACTATATTATATGTTCTTATTGACCTTTTCCAAAACGAAATAAAAGCATTTAAAATATACGAAATAAATTACCAACTTATTGAGATGCACGAATTATTAAATGGTACTATAGAGCTTTATATGCATTCCACTTGCAATGCAGAAAGGTATACATAGCAAATGTCCCACATCGGAATGAAGAAACAAATGAGGTTTGAGAAACTGTGTATATAAGCAAACATCCCAGCATTGAACAAAGCACTTACCTGGACGGGGTCGACTCATGATCATAAAGATGGGTGGCCTAGGCTAGTGACATACATTGCACTGAGGTTGGGTGCTATGCTTAAGGTCTTTCTTTGAGAAAGAGCCTACGTCATTATTTGTGGCAGAGGGGGATTGCGTTCGCGCAGCCCCTACCATTCACCGTAGTCTGAATTTTTTTGTTATTAAACTAGTTCAAGAGGTTGGATGTTAAACCATGGTTTTCTCGATTTGGGCGAGGAACTGAGATTGTTCTAGGGTTTATAACTAGCTTCACTACTGGCGACGTACACTGTTGATTAGCTAGTATAGAAACACTCTGAGCCCGATAGGATCGTCGACATTGAAGGAGAATATTTTGTCGACTGGATTAGGTCCGGTGATCCTAGGAATTTGAGTTACTACTTATCTTCATCTCTCACTGCATCGTGATGCGAGCTTTTGTTGATTGCATAAGATATTCATCTTTCTATTTAGCTACTAGTTTGAGTTAAGCTCATGAATTTTCAAGTAATTTGGTATCATCCTGAGCAAGAATATGGAACTATTGGTAACTTGATGTCCAACATTGTTGTTTGTCGAATATTTGTTGAAGCTGAAAGCTTTGTTTCTTTGTATTTAATTCTTTTGTAACGCGATCTCCACATTCTTGCTTTGCTGAGAGTTATGTGTTAGCTAAATGGTCTGAAGAAAGAAATGAACTGTGTTGTCTCCTCTCGGTGTCTTTTGCTGCAGCAGTGCAGCTTCCTTTTTTGTCTCTGTTATGTCAAAACATATATTTATCCAGGGGGTTTACATAGAAGGGCATTTTCAATTTTGTATTGTGTCTTTGAGGTTTGTTTACATGAAAAAAAAAAGATATTAATAACTGTGAGGTTTGTCCCAGAATACAAGCTATGACTATAGACCAAAGTTGTCATTACTAAACAATGTAATCTCTAACCTCTATTTTCAGTTAATGTATGAACAGCTGACCTGAGTGTATGTTTGCCAAAGCTGCTTGTCCTTGCTTGTCCTGAATCGTTAGAAAAAAAAAACAAACAAGAGATAAACCAATAGACTCAAAAAATGCTCACCAGTGAGTCAGTAACAATAGCTATATCCTTGATGTGTAAGCTGAAAGCTAAGTGAAAAGTTACGGGAAGGAAGTATAAGTACCTCTTAGGGTCCGCAGTACATCTCACTGTGAGTACCTGGTGATGTTGGCATGTTTGAAAAGTTGTCAAGTGAGGGATATATCATGTCTTCTTGTCCTTGATTTTCATCTTCTTCCTCCAACCAGTATGTTTCGAGAATCTTCACCGCAGTTTCATAGATGTCGTTGTTCTCATGAGATTGCAGGCTCTCGATTTTCTCCAGTCCTTCAGCATCTTCTATTAACTGAGCATGTGGGTTTACATTTGTTTCAGGACATTGGTAAATACCTTCACCCTGTCTTGTGTTGCAGGCTTCTCCCACCTTCAGTATTTTCTCGAGTGCTTCTAAACAAACCATGACAAGTTTAGTATCCGAGGATGTAAGAAGATCGCACAACGGTTTTATGCAGTTTTGCTTTACAAGAAACCTGTCAAGACATTAACAGATCACACATGAGATTTGTAAAGAAAGAAACTGACACACATAAGCTTGAGAAGTATATAGATAAACTACCAAGAATAGTTGTTAGAACTCTTTTCATGTTTCTATATTCAGACTACTGAATATTTTAAGTATTAAGTTTTATTCGACGTACAAGATTTGCTTGTAAGAGCCTCCGGCTGTAGCGTTGCAGATAGCCCAAGCAGCTTCAGTTTTGACATCGACCTCAGAGGTTTGGAGCAGACTAACAAGTGCAGGACATAAATTAGCATCAAATACAGCCTATAAAACATGAGCAAACATATACTCAGAAGAACATATTGATTCGAGGCGATTTAAGGAGAAGTTCAGAGATGATAATATTGGCATGAGCAGACATACTCATGAGAAACATATTGATCAGAGGCAATAAAAAAGAGAAGTTGAGAGATGATAATATCTGCTAACCTGAATCTGTGATCGAGATCCAGCAGTGATATTAGAGACTGCCCAACAAGCTTCCTTCCTGATGGTCTTGTTATAGGATCCCGTTAGAAGATTTAACAAGCATGGGAGCGCTTGAAGATCTATTATATGCTAAAGAAATTACAAAGAAATTTTTTCTGAGAACACATTAATGATTCAGAATAATATTATAATAGCAAAGAGGAATACGCTAGTACCAAATTTCTATCAGTACTCAGTAGCCGCATATTTACCTGAGTTTGACTATCATCTCCAGCTACAATATTTCCAATTGTGCGAAGAGCTGGGGTGACAATTAAAGACGAACGGTGGCTGTTCAGAAAGCAAAAAGCCATCAGAATCTACGACTCTGGATTTTCTTGGTAAGCTAAAGTCTTGAACACTCACACCAAAAGACCAATAAGTCGCGCACAAACATTTGCTTCAATAACTGTTTGTATTTTTTTAGTTGAACCATTAGAGAGAGAGACAAGCGTCCAGCACGCGTAAGCCAAGACTTCATTATCATCTAACCGAATGAGTTGTGCAAGAACTGGTAATGCAGCACTCACCTGTGAGCATATGCAAGAGAATGAGAAGCTATAACAAAACTCAGATTGGTTCAAAACTTACCTGATCAAATGGAGGCTCAGGCTTTCCTCTGCAAAGATTAGACAAAGTCCATGCGGCGTTTACAAGCATAGAAGGTGTGGCTTCATGGTTTAATTGCAACAGAAGCAAAGGTAGAGCTCCATGTCCAAGGACTATATCACGACATCTTGGAGAGTCTCCAGAAATATTTCCTAATGCCCAGACGACCTGATTGTACAAAAATAGAGAAGAATACAGCTTAGTTGCAACTGGGAATTGGGAGAGGAAGGAACAACAAACTCGAAAAGTATATAAAATCTAGAACAATATTTAGCATAAACTTGTATCCTCTGTTTAACAATAAATATAAAATAATTGCTTTCCGTTTATTGATCTTTGTCATTTCCTTTCTGTTTCAAATTTATCAATGGGTTCTAAGCAGTTATAAGCATTTGAGAACTTCATAGCATTAGTACGTGCATCAGTCACCACTTCAATATACCTGCTCACGGACCCTGTCATATGGCGAGCTGAGAAGTCTCACAAGTATTGCAACAGCTCCATGATCAATCACCACTTCAGTGTTCTCAGATGTTCCAGATGCAATATTTGTTAAAGCCCAAGCCGCTTCATACTATACAATTTGCTCCATGAAACGAAAACACATTGACCTTGTGAAGCTAGTGATAAAACCAGAATGAACGTACAGGTATATCAAATCTAACCTGAAGCTGGGGAAAATCATCCCATGTGAGGAACTCCACAAAGCGTGGAACCAAACCCGCATGTATAACTTCTTCAACACGTACATTAAACATTTCTACCAAAGAACATAATATAGCATTAGAAAGAGCAAATACATCATTAAAACTTTATTTTCATACTAAACTACGTTGATGTGGCATCATAAAGCGGTAACTACACATCACAGGAAGACATCATCATAAGGTCTGAGCTCATTGCAGTTTAACATTAGAATGCGAAATGGTTGCTATAGCTCAATTAGCAATGGCAACATAAACAAAACATGGCTCCAAAAGATTGTTGATGTTTTAGCAACCAAGGAAACAAAACTGTTAGTAATAAGTTAATGGGATGTCTCTCACCACCACAAATGAACGTTCTGATCTGAGTAGTAGCCTCAATCAACAGATCCCTCTTGTCAGACCAGATACGGCTTATCAGCTGAAATCAATCGAACATACAAACTACTCAAAAGTAGAAAAAAAAATCCAGTAGATAAAATGTGATTTGCCATTCTAAGAATTTCAAACACCATAATCATATCCCAGGATATGCAAAAGTAAAATTTACAGATCAAAAACAAGTGAAGTGGTCAACTGATCATACTGGGAATTTCAATCATTAACAAAGTTTAAGAGCATTTAAGTCAAATCCCAACTACGAAACCTATATAAGCTCAAGCTGATTATTGTAACACTATGTAATCAAATTTCAGAACATGCACATTCACATATACAGATCATGAATGTTAGTATCCCACTTTAAGAATTTCAAAACGTCAAGAGGCAACATTAAAATCAAGCAATCTTTTTACGAGAATTCAAGCAACAAATTCAAATTTCACAATGCAAGTGTGAAAGCAAAGCCCATCATCGATCATCTGACATACAAACTCAATCGACAAACTCAAAACACCAAAATTGATCGGAATCGGATAGGTCATTTCAAAAATCATAACACGAGAACCATGCATCTACGAATCACATATCATCTATCTCTATTTCCAGAAATTAACTGCCAAACTTATCTATCTCATGATTTCAAATACAAAAAAAAAAAA
>KE157958.1:12062-31736 GCA_000411055.1 Leavenworthia alabamica
CGGAGGGAGAATGAGGAAGAGCCTCGCGACGCTTCTTAAGCAAGCTCTCTTCTCTCTTGGCTTTGCGGATCTCAACCATATCGTCCTCTCTTCGCCGCCTTCCTCCTACTCCATCAACCACCGCCTTGTACCCGCTCTTCCGTACTGACATCGTCCAGCTCGTTCTCGTCGACGACGTTTCTCCTCCCTTCAACTTTGATCTCGTTTCTCTACCAGATGATTTCGACGGTTTGTGCCACAAAAATCAAATTCCCACAAAAAGCAACGAAAGAGGCCCACGCTATATAAACACATTTTAATTTTTTGAGGTTGAATCTGATAATTTAAAAACATTAGGGGTATAAATTCGATTTCGTTTGACAACTTAATTGAACAAACATAAAAAAAGCTTCGCAAGTCTCGTTCCCGCCTAATTTCCGTTTCAGATATTAATTATTAAAATTTCACTTATTTGTCGTTATATCGACTCAATTTTAATTGAGCTAAAAAGCTAAACTGACGTGACTCATTAGCCCTGGGCAATCGGATCGGGTTGTTCGGATCGGATCGGTAAAATCAAAAATAAACCGGATTCGGATATGGGTAAATAAGTTAATCGGCACAGTTTTATTTCTACTTCGGATTTCGGATCGGATCGATTTAAAATAATCAATTTATTCGGTTTATTCGGATTGTTCGGATTATTCGGATTAAAATTTGATTTTTGAAATAAAATTATATAATTTTAATAGAATAAATCGATTAAATAAAATTTTTGATCCGATTAATCCGAATTTTTTTTGCATTGATCTGATCCGATTAAACTTTGATCCGAACCGATTAATCTGAGATTTTTTTTCGGTTTATTCAGTGAATTTTAAAATTTCCGAACAACCCGATTATCGAATAACCCGATCTGTTTAATCCGATTAATCCGAATGCCCAGAACTGCGACTCAAAAGGCAAAATCAAGTTAAACATAATCGGTTATTTGTAATATAATACTAGCTATATCGAATTTATTAATTATGTTAATTAATCTCCTTATCAACATTTCTTCTAGATTAATATAATATGATTCTATTTCTGTATTCTGATAATAAAATAGACCCTTATTTTTATTCAAACCCAAAACCAAAATCACTGAGCTATAAAAAAAATACTATTTTATTTAAGGTCAAGACCACTATAATATGACTTGACATTTATATAGTTTATATTGTTAATTACAATTTACAATATAGTTTTTTCTATTTTTAATCATTTAGTTTTAAACTTTGACTGTACACCACATATTACCTCTTCCGAAATACAAGGTAACTTAGTTTTAATAAACAATAAAAAGATCCTAATTATTTGGAATATAAATATAAACAAAGAAATCAAAACAAAAAAAATAGAAGAAGAGAAAGAAAAAAAAAAGACATAAGAAGCATAGATGGAGAATTTTTATTCTCCTAAAATGTGATATTACATATTACAAGAAGGAGATAGAAATTTTCCAACTAGTTTATTCTGTCGGTAGGAATTTACGTTGTTAAAGAATCAAAACATAATCGATCTTCAATGACATCTGCGGATCTATGGAATGCTAAACCTAAAAAATCTTCTTCTCATTCAACATCATTTAAAGGTAACTAAAATGAATCTAGTGTTACAATATATGAACATGATATTTACGTTTTAAAATAATAATTTGTATAATATTTTGAAAAATCTATAATTATTTAATATAATTTTTTACAATAATTTTAACATTATGAATATTTTTTTAGGATGGTGGAATAATTCGGAGACAAAAAGAAAGAGACGTGTAGCAAAATATAAACTATATTCAGCTGAAGGAAAGATGAAAACATCTTTAAGAAAAAGCTACAGATGGATTAAGAGACAATGTTCAAAAATTATTCATGGAACATAGATATATCTTCTCTTTATTATCTATTTAGTAGTTTGGTTGAAAATGAAATAAAAAAAGCTTATATGAATTTTATTTATAATTTATCTCATTTATAATGTTTTAAGTGTACACATCCCACAACTAAAAAAAAATTGTTATTTTTGAAAAACATAATATAAAAGTATATTATATGTTTTTTTATTATTCAATACCATAGACCTTCAAGCTAATCTATGTGAGAGTGAAACGACGTCGTGAGTTAAAAAAAAAAACAAAATTTCATTATAAATAGAGTACAACCTCATTGGTTAGTATCACCAAAGTTTCTATAAACAGGAAAAAAAAAAACTAAAAGCTACAAAAATGGCAAAGATCCTCAATTCCATCTGCTTCACAACTCTTTTGCTCGTTGTCTTGTTAATTTCTGCTGGTAATTTAATATTCATGCATAAAATTTTATACAATCATGTTTTATATACATAAGTCTTCTTATTCAACCTCATCATATCCAAAACATATATCATAAAATTTATATTAATGAATAAAATAACGAATTTAAATATATAGAAATCCCAAAGAGCGAGGCGACATGTAAGCAGTTCTTAGGTGAAGCCTTTGTGTACCCTTCATGTAAGGAAAAAGCTTGTGAAGCTGCATGCAAGGCATATTACTATGGCTCATGCAAAGGAGAGTGTGAGTTTCATGGCTTCGAAGAACATTGCCATTGCTACGGTCGCAGGCACTGACGCTGACAAACAAGAAACTTATATCGAATAAAAAAATAAGATTTTACGTACTTTTATAAAACAAGGGTTGTTTATGTGTGTAAGTTGTTTATTTTACAATAAAATAATAGGACAAAGCTGATGACTGTAATAAGATAATGTTTGTGTCGTGTTTCGTTTTAATAATACTAATAAACTTGTTTTGTGTGTCCATTAACTCTATTAACTAAGTCTTACTTAAGATTAAGGCATAGAGGCATAGACATATCTAATTTTGGTCAAGTGGCCATGGCGCCGAGCTACAAAGCAATTAATGGAATCAAATGACCTCTCGATTTAATGAAATACTATTCTATTCATTGAATTTGATTAAGTTAGGCAACATTTTCAATTTTGACCATTACCAACACATGGAAACCGGTTATACAAAAATCATAAGAATCGGAAACGGTTAAGCCGGCTTGGGCCTGAAATCCCATCTATGGGATAATGAAACGGCAAAAAAATGGCGGGAAAATGTAGCCCAATTTTTTTGATTATTGCGCGGAAGAGATGTTAAATAAACTTGAGCAGATTTCGTGTTATTAGAATCGCTGTTACTGGAGCTGAGCATCTGTATTGGAAGATGAAGGATCAGGATCTCGAAATGGAGAAAGCTCTATTACTAAGCTTAGCTATAAAGCTAGGATTCGATGAAGATTCTGCTAAGAAATGTTTGGATCGATTCGTCGCTCTTTATGGTACCCAAATTCGAATCTAGTTATTTTTTTTAAAGCTATGCTCTAATGAGTTGATTGATTATTTTGATTTTTTGGAATATGTGTTTGGTATTAAAGGTGATGATGGTCAAGATTTCATCACTGTTGAGTTATGTGGAGATGATTTTCTTGCGGCGTTAGCTGATTTTGAGAAAGGAACTGAGGAATGGGATGACATACAGGCTATAGAGTCTGAAGCTCAAGGAACATTGGCTGAAATGTTCAATAAATCTAACCCTATTCATAACGGATTCGAGACTGATGTTGATGATGATTCAAGAGTCCAAGTTCATGTCATTGAGGATTCTCCTGAGCCAAAGAAAAAGCCAGAGGTAATGGATTTGGACTCCTCTAGTGATTTAGAAGATTTTGAGACACCGTTTAAGGTTCCAAGGAGATCACAGACAGGTTCCAGAAATCACTCTTTTAGATCTATGGTAAGATTCAACATTGCAGTTACTAATTCATGTTTTTATGGAACAAGATTAATAAAAAAACTAGATATTTGTTTGAGATATATGGTGAGATTAATGGTTTATAGAAGAACAGCTTTTATCACAATGACTTGCTTTTTATTCATTTGTGTTTGGTGCCTATGACCATCTTAAAAGATTCTTATTGTGGGTTCCATTGATACTTTATAGGTTTTGCTATCTCTCTTCACATCTTGAACTGCGTTTTTAGTAACGAAGTTGTACTTTCTTCTTGAACTGAAACTTCTGATTTGTTCTGCTTTGAAGGATTGTTCTATGGAAGAGGCAGTTTCACCAATTTCAGGCAGAAAATTTTCTTTAAAAGACCATGATACTCCAAGTTATGAAGAGTTGCAGGCGTTGGATGATCTGGAATTTGCAAACTTGGTGATTTTTGGGAACAAGGCTTTTCGACCCCTGCAGCATCAAGCTTGTAGAGCATCTTTAGAAAAGAAGGATTGTTTTGTCCTAATGCCGACAGGAGGAGGAAAAAGTTTGTGTTACCAGGTTATAATCTCTTACCTCTACATCTAGGTTCCTGAATCCCGATGGCATGATTTGAATTCTATTAAGGAATAGTTAGTCCAATAACCATTAGTTTATACTACCACAGGCTGCATATTAAATTTTGTTTTTTGTTTTGTTTTGCAGCTTCCTGCAACACTAAAAGCGGGAGTTACCATAGTTATTTCTCCTCTGTTGTCCCTCATACAAGATCAGATAGTTGCGCTGAACCTTAAGTTTGGGATACCAGCGACTTTTCTGAACTCTCAGCAAACATCTTCCCAAGCAGCAGCTGTACTACAAGAACTCAGGTGAAAAAAATCCTCTTTCCATTTCTTTCATTTTCACAGTTTCAAGTATATTAAGCATCATTTACCTTTCCTTTTTTGATAGTTGAGATGAAATTATCTAAACACTTTTGAAAAGCTTATATGTGCGCATTGCAGAAGAGATAATCCGTCATGTAAACTCTTATATGTGACACCTGAAAAAATTGCTGGAAGTTCATCCTTTTTGGAGACATTAAAATGCTTAGACCGCAAGGTAGTATTTTCTGTTTTTCTTATTGTATAATTGATAATAAACAAATTCTAGCCCTAAGAAAAATGTTAAACATCTTACTCTATCAACAACAGGAACTACTGGCTGGTTTTGTGGTTGATGAGGCTCACTGCGTGAGGTAGAGTGCTCTACTCTTCTCTCACACATTATATCTTATTATCTACATGATTGTTCATCACCAACAGCTTTATATCAAACTAGATTTCTGCCTGTGACCTGAGAAATTTTCTTTCCTATCTACATGAATGAATGTACTGTTTTTTTTTT
This sequence comes from Leavenworthia alabamica, assembly GCA_000411055.1. NCBI lineage: Eukaryota > Viridiplantae > Streptophyta > Magnoliopsida > Brassicales > Brassicaceae > Leavenworthia > Leavenworthia alabamica. The sequence continues at coordinate 17,230 of KE157958.1, forward strand.
CTTTTAAGTCAATGGGGACATGACTTCCGGCCAGACTATAGGGAACTGGGATGTCTTAAGCAGAACTTTCCCCGTGTTCCTGTGATGGCTCTTACAGCAACGGCAACAGAATCAGTTTGTCAGGTAGTAACCATCACCGTGATTAGATCCTCTTTAAATTCGGAACAAGTTCAAGTTCTTTGTCTGATTTCCATTGTTTCAGTTCTCAATTTACCTTCAGAAACATTGTGGTACACTGGTACCTTATGATCTGAACATCGCTATATCCCCATTTTGATTTTCTTTTCCACACAACAGGACGTACTAAAGAGTCTGAGAATTCCCAGGGCTCTGGTTCTGAAGATGAGCTTTGACAGAATCAACTTGAAGTACGAGGTGATCGTCAAAACAAAGGAACCGCTGAAACAACTCCAAGAGCTTCTAAGAGATCGGTTCAAGGATCAGTCTGGAATCGTTTACTGTCTATCCAAAAGCGAATGTGTAGATGTTGCGAAGTTTCTGAACGAGAAATGCAAGGTGAAGACTGTTTATTACCATGCTGGTATGCCTGCAAAACAAAGAGTTGATGTCCAAAGGAAATGGCAAACAGGGGAGGTCCGGATAGTTTGTGCAACCATCGCATTTGGGATGGGAATAGACAAAGCAGACGTGGTAAGTCAAGCCTGTTCATAGCTGCTGCAGCCATTTGGAGGATATCCTCTCTTTTTTTATACTTTTTGAAATCATTTTTGCTGCAGCGTTTCGTTATACACAACACCTTGTCGAAAGCTATAGAAAGCTATTACCAAGAGTCAGGAAGAGCAGGAAGAGATGGGCTTCAATCTCAGTGCATTTGCTTGTACCAGAAGAAAGATTTCAGTAGAGTCGTTTGCATGTTGCGTAACGGACAAGGCAGAAACATGGATAGATTCAAGTCAGCCATGGCTCAGGCCAAGAAGATGCAGCAATACTGTGAGCTCAAGGTAAAACATGGATATATTAATCGATTGTTCAAAATTTTACTTCATTCTTTACTAAAATGTTAATATATATATGAATGTTTTCAGACAGAATGCAGAAGACAGATGTTACTAGAGTACTTTGGAGAATCATTCGACCGGAGGATTTGTAAAAGCAGTTTAAATCCGTGTGATAATTGTGAAAAGAGCTAAACTAATCTTAAATCAAATCTGGTATCTTAAATTAAACGTCGGTTTTGGAAGTGTTATGGTAAAAAAAAAACGCCATGGTGTCCTGCTTCATAATGTGAAAACGGGACGACATTTCTTTGAATGTGTCCTTACGTCAAGAAAATAAAATATACTGGGGTGTTCCGAGAATCGAACTCGGGACCTCTCGCACCCGAAGCGAGAATCATACCACTAGACCAAACACCCTAGATAGTATCTGTATTCATCCTAAAATAGTAATAATTTATCGTTAAACTTAATAAGTCTCCTATACATAGTAGAGTAACAGAAGAATTTGATCAAATGCGTTTTCTAGTCTGAATTTGCTGTTAATTTAATTTATCTCTTGACAAACCAGACTACTAAAATAATAGGAAATTTTTGAAAAACCTTTGTGTATATACATAATTTCGTAAATTTTTAATTAATGCGACAAAAAAATGTGAGTGAAGTAACAATTGACCCATCAATTTGTTGGACATGATCCGAGATTTGTCTCTTTATTACCAACTTACCAATCGGACCTCAAACGCAGCCTACCAGACCAATGACGGCTTTGCCTTTTGGGATTTAAGTGTCAAATTTTTAACCAAGACAAGAGCGTTCAGGAGTCATTAGAACTACAAGTTCCTCAAGGAAATGCTCACATGTCACTTGACTAGTGGAGAAAACTGCTACATGACGTTAAACATCAAAACCATTGAACCAACATTACAACTACTGTCTATATTGTCCAATACCAAATCACTACAACTTATTTCAACAGCAAAACTCAGCAAAAGAGACTCACTTTCAACATAGAGACTTGATTTCAAGCCTTAATAGCGTCAGTTCTAGGTTTCCATAGCCCTAGTCTGTATTTTTGGCCATACTTCAGTATAAGTTTCCTCTGCACAATAAATAATACAAAACAATGAAATCCATAAGGTCATAAAACAGGAGACTAAAATAACTCAGCCAACATAATTTATACAAGCGTATTAAGATGGCGTTTGAGAGACTTAGTAGTTACATGTTTGCAAGGGATACCAAGTTTCTTGAGTCTGAGGGTACGTGTCACAAGTAGCTTATGAAGATCACCTATCTCAGTTTCAATTTTGGCAATGTGAGTCTCAGTTCCTTTGCCAATCCCGCTTAAGAACTCTGGAATCCCAACCTTCACTGTAATATCATATACAAGGAATCAAACCTAGAACAAAATATTCATAACCAAACCTAGAACTAGATTTGGATTTAGTTTCTTACTATAAATTACTAAGGAATCAAGACCTATAATTACTCATAAACATCCGAAACTTTCATAGAGACTAAAAATACAAACACATTTCTCAATCTCGGAAGAAGCAAATTCAAATTTAAATCGCAGTAATACCGAAATAAGTGGCTGGTTTGGAGTAGAATCTGGGTAAGCTAATAGAAGAACAAGGGTGCGTTGTGCAAAGAGCTGCTCTCGCGCTCTGAATCAATCGTGCCCACGCCATCGTCGGTGTTCTTCCTCACGTCGTCTGACCGAAACCTGGATTTGGCCGTCCGTTTGGGTTTCTCTTAAGGAGGCTGGCACTGGCTGCTCAATACGGCATCATTGGGTAATAAATAAATAATCCTCTCAATTATTCGTTTTATGAATGGGCCTCCTAGCCCATTAACTAACTATGTTGGGTTTTACTATTATCAAATTCTGTCTAGTTGACAAAATAATAATTATTTTCTACGGTAGCAAAGTGTTCGACAAAACTATTGGTTTTGTTTTGTCACCTTCATTGTAACGCCTTGTTTCTGTTGCATAAATCTTGAGATAAATTTAGCTTAAAATACAGTAGTTGAGGAAATTCTAACTTATATTAATGGTAGGTTCATGATGAAAAAATGGCTGAGCATAATTGTCACCGTCGATGTTTTTGTTGTAAACCTAGTATAAATAAGTTAGAGCTAAAATTATAACAAACAGCTTCCGTAGCTCAGTTGGTTAGAGCGTTGGTCTTATGAGCCGAAGGTCGCGGGTTCGAGTCCCGCCGGAAGCATTTTTTAACGTTTTATATATATTTGACTTTTTTGGGCTTTAAAGCCCATTACGTAGCCCAACTAATATGTAAACGTTTTATTTCTTCTATGGCCACGGTGGGCTTAGAGCCGAGTTCCATGATTAGAAAAGTTCGTCAAGAATTTGTTTGTTAAATTAAAATCACATAAGGAAATGTTTAACAAAAAAAATACTTTTTTTCTTACAGATTGTGAACACTTCAAAAGAAAGTTAAAATAAAAAAAATTCTAAAAAACAAAAATTAGCATTCAAGAAGATATTCTTTACAAGTTGACTTGTTGTGACCAAGTCCCTTGCATCTACTACATTGCAGTTGCCGCTTCATCACTTCTTCCGCCGGCGTTTTCTTCTTTGGCGGTCTCCCTGGAGGTCGCCTTGTTGGTGGCGGCGTCACTGTCACTGTCACTGCTGAATTCCCAGAACTCTCCCGACACATCTCTCCTTCTAACAAAGGAACCGGGTTTATCGACAGCGAATAAGTTAACCTGTAATTTTCAATAGTAAAATATCTAGAACAGAACTCATACGGACTGCGTCCAATACAACTGATAACAGCAACGGCGTGGTGACAAGGTAACCCTGTTAACTGCCACCCTTTGCAGCTACAGTCCCACCGCTCCATGTTCACGAGCTCATACGTCTCTCCACGGACTTGATACGAGTTGCTATCTGGCGATAACGCTATTTGCAGTGTTTGAGCTTTTACGCTCTCCTTCTCTAGTTTTACTTCCATGGAAGGAGTCAATCTTCCATTAGTTTCGGTGGCACTAATCCGTCTCACTTGAATCAAGCCCATGATTTTCCCACGGATCACATCAACCATTTGAGTTATCGGTAGATCATTAGCGTCAGAAGCCCAGCTAAAGAATGGTTCGCCTGTGTTTGAAGTCATGTGGTTGTACCGGGAACCAGGGAAGTAAGCATTGGCCCAGTGATCAGGCTGGCTTTTTTGCACAATCCAATCGTAAGCTTCAGGTGAGAGGCCTTTGATGTTCTCCACATGTCTCTCGAATGAATCAGCTCTAGAGGCGTAAGCAGCCGAATAAAAGTCATCAACAATTAACCGTTTTATCTCATGAGAGAATGGTCCTTTCAAGTCTCTGATGAGCTCATCTGTTAAATACCGCAAACAATAGGCGTGAAACGAATTCACAAACACTTTTGGGATCGATTCCTGCAGATTCTTCTGTCGATCTGCAACAAAAGTTATCGGGCAAGTCGTAGAGAGTGCAGATCTTAGCTGCAGCAAGAACCATTCCCAGTTATCCTCTGTCTCCACATCGATCACTGCAAAAGCCAGAGGAAAAACTTCATCGTCCCCATCCACAGAAGTGGCGGCTACTAATGTACCCTGATACTTTGATTTTAGTGGCATACTGTCGAGAAACACGAGTGGTCGACAAGCCTCGAGAAAACCATAAACCGAGGCGTGAAATGAAACAAAAACACGGTGAAAGCTTGAATCTTCCTTTGTTGTGAATGTAGCTAGGCTGCCCGGATTAGTTTCCATAATCTTCTCGCAGAACAATGGCAGCTGTTTGTAACCGTCCTTGTACGATCCTTGAAGCTGTTCCCTTGCGATTTCTTTACCACGCCATGCCTGAAAGTAATTCAGCTGAATCCCATACTCCTCCTTGATGTCGCTGACAATGTCTTTTGGTTTATAGTTAGGATAAACTTTCAGCTTCTCCTTGATAATGCTAGCAACCCAGCTTCTACTCGCCTGAAGCCCATTAATCCCACCTGCACCTTCACAAGTATGTGTTGGATTCATTTTCTTGATACAGATCAGTTGCGTTGTCGATAGCCTTGAAGCATGGATCCTCCAAGGACAACTTTCGGCTTTACATTTAACTGTCACTCTGTGGCTATCATTCTTTTTGTAACGAAATCCAAACTGATTTGCTATAGCATATTTCCGCAGTGCTTCACGGAACTCCCCGACGTTTTTAAAGCGTTGTCCCACTCCTGTGATTGTGTCCTGCCACTGCTGTGTTCTTGCCTTTGTGAGAATATCTCCTTTTGGATTCAGGACTTCAAGAGTCGTTGGCATCACATCAAGTGGATTAATTACAATCTGTGAATCTGCAGCTTGGCTCATGACTTGTTCCATAGTTATAGCAGGAGGAGCTGAGACTGAGACTGAGATGGGAAGATCTTCTGGTTCCGTTGTGTCATCTATCATATCATCCATATTAATCAGGGGAATGGCTTCAGACAATGTCGTTCTGCTTGATCTGGAAATAAAGGAACTCGTAAAATTTAAAAACCTATAAAATCCAGTAAAGTTAAGGACATATGATGGATGATTCATATAACAGCTTTGGTTACCTGCTAGTTGGCATGTTTGAAATGTCAAGAGCAGCTTCTTCAGGTATGATATAGACATCGGCGGTGTTTGAGTTCTCGTGAAATTTGATCATCCGCTTCAAATCTTTATCATTGGAGATAGATATGAGTGTTTTTTTGTTATCTGGGAGAAAGTATTTGAGAGACATTGTCCTAACATCACAATTAAACATCTCCCCAATTTCTGAGATAAAGTCTTTAAATTTCATCTGTTCGTCCACATCTATCGCATGAGCATCGCCGCCTTTGTAAGACAGTGATCCACCTTTCTCTGTCTGAAATTCCCCACCGGACATACATATTGCTATGACCCTTTTCCCTGACATATCCTACATCAACCAGAATCAGAAATCAAAACACTACCAAATTCCTAAATTTTGGTTTTAATCCCAATGCAAGCATATGTGGTTTCTAAAGCTTTTGGTCGTCATAAATCGTAATGAAACTAAAGAAGAAATCAAACTTTGTAATACCTAAAGATGAGAATCTAAGCTCTCATTTCTTATTAAAGTTATTATTACAGTAAAGCTTTTGATATTAGTGAGTAAATGGATCGAAAAATCTATCTCATCTCAATGATGAAGGCAAATTAAGAGCCCAACCATTGAAAATATCAGATTCTAACTCAGCTATTATTTAGCTCATGAAACATGAATCAACTACTCATGGAAACCACAATCACCTATCAATCAAGGTTCCAGATTACCTAACCCTCGTAAACCCTAAGATTGATATAACCTCGGCTCCCTCAAAACATGTAGAATCTATCACCTAATCGATACAGCAATATTAACTAGAGAATAATATTTACATTACATCCGAATTGAAGAAAGCGACTCGAGAATAATCATAGAATTTAAGCAAAATTGGGCTGCAGTAACCCTAGAATCACAAGTTTTTTTTTTTTTTGGCTTATAAGAACGAGGAATTGAATTACCTCAAAATTGCGTAGAACGAAGAAACCCTAATCCAATAACGAATTTTTTGTACGATCGAATTCTCGGATGTAGCACGACGATTTGAAGAGGGAAGAAGAACCTAACGACCCCTCAGATTTTGCTTTCTTCTTTTGCATTTTTTTACCTCATATTGTAAAATAAAATAAGAATAGTTCTATTCTATTGGTTTTTTTACCAACGAACCAATCAAATTATTTTTCTTTACAAATGATCGCTTTAAAAAATCTTCTGATAATATATATATATATANGCATTGAAAGTTCATAAATTATTATTCTCAAACACACACATTATTTAACTAGACAACTCTATCTAGTTCCATGAAATCAACACTCATCAAAACAAACATAGTCGATATAGATATAAACGTATATTGATTATGATTAGAATAACTTTGTTGTGCAGAGGTAATTATAGGCCTCTGATTTGAACTAATTATGGGCCTCAAAGCCCATGAATCATGGGTTATTTGAGGAGAGCCGAACACATCAAGATTTGGAAGCCCAATATATTTTCGGCCCATATTTAATGAACACGATATTATGATGAAAAACCATTTTCGTTTGAAACAATTAAAATTTAAATTTGTGACATGGCCATATTATGATGAAAAACTAATATTAACAGTAAACAAATACACTAAAGAATTTGAAGAAAATTTCATGGATTATATATCTTAACATGCATCAACAAGTTATTTGGTCTTATTAGACACTATAAGTTCCAATGAAACAAAAGAAGTAAGACAGAATTTGAAGAACAACAACAAGACAATAAGAAAAAACAGACAGAAACATATATGTTTTTTCAATCACTTCTCTTCTCAACATCAAGATCAGGATGATCATCTTCTTCAAGCATATACCTTTTCCAGAACCAATGTGGTTTCCACACTCTTTCTCTCATATCATCAATGGCGATTCCTTTTGTCTCTGGAACGAAGAACATAGCAAACAATCCCATTACAATGATCCAACCACTAAAGAAGAAGAATATTCCAGATCTCATTCCACAAAGCATAGATAAGAAAGCTTGAGCTATTACGAACGTGAAGAACATGTTGCATGAGACTGCAACTGCAAATCCTGCACTACGAGTCTCTAGAGGAAATGTTTCACTTGGGATTAACCATCCCAAAGGTCCCCATGACCATGCAAACCCCATTACGTAAACACATACAAAGATCACCACTACTAAGGCTTGTGGCTTCCCTAGTGTTCCCGTTGTACCCAAGTCTTTAGCTAGGATGATTCCAATGATCAACTGTTTAAAGATAATATGTTAGTGGATTGTGAAACATAGTTACTTGAGGAACAAGAAACAATTAAAGACCTGGCAAATAAGCATATGAACTGAAGACTGAAGAAGAAGGAATCTTCGGCCGGTTTTGTCGACTAGGTAGATTCCGACGAATGTGCTAAGAACGTTGATAGTTCCGGTGACAACCGCAGAGAGAAGAGCTGCGTCATTACCGAACCCTACGGTTTGGAACAAGACCGGTGCATAGAACATAATAGCATTGATTCCAGTGAATTGTTGGAAAAGCTGGAGAAGCATTCCGATGATGAACGGTGGACGACTCGCCGGCTTCAAAAGTTTCCTATACGGATCCTTGACTTGACTTGCAATATCGCATGCATGAACAATGGTTTCATACTCATTATTGATATCTTCAACTCCTCTGATCTTTCTTAAAACTTCTTTGCCTTCTTCGTTCTTGTTACGTTCGATAAGGCTTGTAGGTGTTTCACATATAAGAAGTGAGCCGAAGAGGAGGATAACGGCAGGNGGCAGTGAAGTAGTTAACAAGGTTGGCTATTAAGATTCCTATTGTAACCATGAGTTGGAATACAATGTTGAGACCTCCTCGGAGATGTGATGGAGCAATCTCCGATAAGAAAAGTGGCACTGCCTGATTACCAAAGCCAACCCCAAAGCCAAGCAAGATTCTTCCAATGATCAACATGATTAGGTTAACAGCTCCTGCAGTGAGACCAACACCAATCAAGAAGAAGATAGAAGCGAACTGCATTGTTGGTTTTCTTCCGAGTTTAGAACAAACAGCGGAAGCTATGAAGCTGGCCACAAGCGCCGCTAGGTAAAGAGACGAAGTGAATAGTTGCAAGAATTGGTTATCGTATTTGCAGTAGTTGTTCTCGTGAACGTGTTTCTTCTTCTCATATACCGCCGGGAAAAAAGCCTTCAAGAAATCGTCCATTGCCGTTACTCCACCTTTAAGTAACATAACATGTCATTAACATTAGCTATAGAAAACAAAAAACTTGGTAACTTGAGAAACAAGGCAAGACAAGTTAGTTAAAATGAAATATCATGCAGAGAAAGAGAATAAACCGGAAATTCCAATGTCGTAACCGAAGATTAAACCACCAACAGCGGCAATCAAAACGCAGATGAAGACATAAACAGTCATCTTGGCTTCGAATGCAGGAGCATTCGCATTAGATACAACAACAGCCATGTTAACCTAACTCGATCAGACTCAGTTATAATATCTGTCTTTATATATACGTACGTGTTTGTATATGTGTGTAAACTAAAGATGAAACCTGAAGAAACTAAAGAGGAAGACAGAAAATAACAGACCTTGTTGGATAGAAGACGAAGAAGAAGATTACATATTTATAAGAGATTAACGACATGACACAGTAACAGAACAGATTAACTGAGATCCAAACTTGTCTAAAAATGGGTTTATGTGTTGGACGCGTGATATACGGTCATTGTGTGGCCAGCAAGTCATTTTTGATTACAATCTTATCTTCTATTTCCTATTATTTTTGGATTACACAGTTAAATCTTGCTGTATGCTAAACCGGGTTAACCAAACCGATCCAACTAAAATCTTACCCATGCATGAATAAACCGAGTTTTAATTTCAATACTATATTGAAGCTTAACTTCTTAAAATCTTCTTAAAATAAAAAACTTCTTAAAATCTAAAATAATTCTTAAAATTATTTGATATTTTTAGATTCCAAACCGGATTTAATACGTAATTATATGTAAACCCAAGACCGAACCAAAAAGAACATGATCGCACTAAACCAAACCAGAGTATAATTCCAATTAATTCGGTTCTTCTGTTATTAAACAAAATCTCCAGAACAAAAACAGTAACTGTTTTATTGCCTTATCCAAACCACTATCTATTTGGAAGCGTAGTTTTCGGCTATAAAAGGTAAGAATAATAACCACTCACAGATATATATAGTCATATTGCTAAATCTGCAGTAACGATCGACAGCGAAGCTTTTGACTATTCTTGTTTGAAGGTTATATAAAACTGTCAAAAATAAACTGCAATAACCAAGTGAGAATCATTTACTGACCTCAATAATAATAATAATACTATAAACCGTTTAAGAACTATCTACATATATCAAATAGTATCATAATACTACCTCACCAAAAAAAGAAAGAAACATACAAGTTTCTTCTCTTAGCCGTTCACAATCCTTTATGTGCTGATAATGGAGTCTTCACTCCTCCACCAGCGTGACGCAGATTCTCTGCATATAGTTTTTCAATAAGCAAAAAATATATAAGTATTTTAAATTTCAAGGCTTTGAATTAAAAAAAAAACAATTGCCTCGATGTCTCTCAAGCTCTTCATAGAGTTCTTCTTCCCACTTTCGACGTATCTCTGAGAAACTGAGGAAGAAAACATCAACACTAAGGAAGAAAACTCAATCTTAGGATTTAAACCATTATGTAAAGTAAACTCACCAGCGGCTATTTGATACTCCCTTCTTGGTTGATTCGTTCACTTTACTTGGTTCAGTTCCTTGCTCTATCAATCTGCTGCTTGTGTTCAGTGTACGTTTGGAGCTTTTGAGTGGGCTGGGCAACGCATCACTGATTGCTGAGAGTCTTCTGCTCGGAAGTCGTTTAGGTGACTTGCTTATTGTTGGTATGTTTGGTAAATTGTAACTATTGGTGTCTCCAAGTGTACCTTGCAGTGTTCCTGGATTCATAGCATTGTGGAATTCTTCTAGCAGAGGGGTCTGCAACTTTTTCAAATCTTGAGCCTTGACACATATAAACCACAAAAAAATGATATCATCACAAACCAGTCTAGGTGGACTAAACGAAGAAGAGCCACAGTTGCAAAGGAGATGATTAAGATAGCAAAATAGTATACCACCCAAAATCATGAAACTCAGATTCTACTATTACAAACTTCAGGGCTCCTTAGTGGCTTTAAAGCTGTTCTTTAAAGTATAGGTTCTGAAAATGAATTTAAGTATTAACTCATTTCTCACCCAGATACCACAAAAAGACCTTACCTTCTCATCCAAAAATGAATTTATTTTCAACTCTGTGGCTTTATAATCGTCTTCTGCAACAGAAGAGCCACCAGCAAACGTTAAACTGGTTTCCTCATCACATGGAATCCCAGATTTGAGTTCAGCAGCTTGGAAGGAAAGTATGTTAGATTTGCTTCTCAGCACTTCTGGGCTTTCATCGAACTTGCAAGACCAGTTATCCATGGAATCGGTCATGGGATTAAAACTCTGAAAAAAAAAAGTTGCCACTGTCAGTACAGCTGCAACCAACAGATATATTTGAAAAATCTGGAAGATAGATTAATCACTTTGTTTAAATCGGTAGATTGTGACAGAACATTGTTTCTGACAGATGCAATGTTGCAGAGATCATCCATATCGGTCTGACAAAGATCATCTGAGTCGCCATCTCGCCAACAGAATCCTGAGTTATTTGACTTCTCTGGGTGTATAATGGAACTCCTCAAGCTTCCTAGTTCACAGACATCCTTCAAGCCTGAACAGGTTGACCTCCTCATCAAAGAGTTTATTCTGGAACAGTATGTAAAGTGAAACAAGAATTAAGAGATCAAAATCATGGATGGTAAGAAAATTTAACTAGAGCTGTAAAGAAAAAGAAACTTACGAACTCCGAATATTTATTCCTTGTGTTCCTTGGGTGGCTATTGACTTCCCGCATTCCTGACATATTTGAAAGGCGGTCAGAAGGTCTAAAGAAACAGAACAAAGTTTACTGCATAATGTACTAACCGTAAGAGAATTACGGAAAGCTGGATGAGATTCCTGGTGCTCTCCAGTGACAAATGGGTGCTGCAATTGTTAAGCAGCTGTCAGCACTATAAGCAACAAAAATTAACTGTGTTGTGCCTTGAGAGTAAGAACAACTTTCACAACACCTGAAGCAATTCGGATGCAGAGAGTCTCAAGCTTGGTTCCCTGAAAACGTAATAAATAGGACAATATAAATCAATGCTCTCCGGAAATGGAAAGGTGGACTTTGGTCTTTACATGAGCTAAAAGGACTTATCACTTACTTATGTAAGCATTTCAATAGAAAGTCTTTAGCCTCTGGTGAGAGATCTTCTGGAATTGGAGGATGAGCTTTTGTTCTACCAATATGGAGGACAGCTGCAAACTGGAAAAGAAAAACTTATTAGTTTTAGGTTTCTAAAGTATCAGCAATATTGGAAAATGTCCGTCACCCAGTGGTTCTGTTTACCTGCTGGTATTGCTCACTCCAGGGAGGCTTCCCTGTTGCCATTTCAATCACAGTACACCCAACACTCCATATATCAGCAGAGCTTCAGAATTAGGAAGGAGGTTAGAATGAAAGTTGCAATAGACAGGGAAAAATAATTGAGGACCGATCCTTACTACCCAGACATGTATAATCTACCATCTTATGAAAAGTTAGAAGCTAAAGAAATTAGGAGATAGGGATAGAAAAGGATAACTAGTAGGGTATCCTAGAAATTCTTACAAGCTATGACCAGTCTGAAGAATGACCTCAGGAGCCATCCAATACGGCGTTCCCTTCATAGATTTTGCACCATTTACAGTAGCCTAGAAGGAGACAAATTACAAGTTTTAGCTCTAGTGAAGAGGGAGGAAACATAAGGAAATATGATTGAAGAGAAAGAGAAGTGCAACATACTAGCTCTACAACTTTCTTGGAAGCACCAAAATCTGCCAGTCTGATGCACCCTTTGTTATCGACCAAAATGTTTGCCCCCTAGGAGAATGCAACAAGAATTATATAAAAATGTAAGCAACCACAGGCATATCATATGTTGGAAAGAGGTAAGTACCTTGATATCTCTATGCATGATCCCATTTTTGTGAAGATACTCCAAACCCAGCAACAACTGCTTTGTGTACATTATTATCACCTATTTAAAAAAAGGTTCAGCACAACATTCATGGCCAGTGAAGCTCAAACCAAACACAAGGTTTAGCAAAGTTGGTATAGTCAGAACTTACAGGCTCAGGAAAAGATCCAAACTTCTCCAACAAAGATGATATTGATCCACCAGAAACAAATTCCATTAATATATTTAACGAATCACTCTCTCTTACAGTACCCAAGTATCTCTGAAAAAAAAACATTAAGATAATAAGGAGAATGCATCAGGAACAGACATTAAAGATATGCAAAGTAACTAGATAGATTCGCCTACTCACAACAATGTTTGGATGTGAAAGATTCCTAAGAAGATTTACTTCTTCTTCAAGCTCTTGGATGTGACCCTGAAACAAGGATTCAGGAATAGAAATATAAAAAAAAACAATTGTCACCAAAAGGGTACTGATCTATCGAAAATGGAGATTTAACACAAGCTTAAACCCTTAAGTCGGAAAAATAAAGTGATGAAAGCTCACCTGAGTCTTCTCCTTTGAAGCACTACTTGGAGCAATTAAAACCTAACATCATATAGAAAACAAAAAATAAACCCGATCATCAATCATAAAGTATAGCAACTGAAGGTAACTAGAAGAAAACAATTTCAAAATAAACCTGTTTAATTGCCAGAAGCTCGCCGGAATCAAGGTTCATTCCCATGTAAACTCTCCCAAAAGCACCACAACCTATCAATTCCCCTTTCCTCCACCGAATCGACGGAGCTTCTTCCTTTCTAGGAGCAGAAAAGCCAGTAGGCGGCTTGGTGAAGAGGCCGATGCGAGAGCTACGAATACTGGAATTAATCTTCCCGACGAATCCGCTTAGACCTCCACCAATACTACCATCATCTTCACCCAAAGACGACCGGAAAACTAAGGATCGGCGAACCGATCCGAGAATATCCTGCATTAGGAAAGCAGAAGTGGTTCGTTGCGACTGATGTGTAGTCAGTAGAGATCAGTGAAGATTACTCATGGCTTCACAATTTGTTGATTTAGGAAGTTTCGAGGAGGGAAAGAGAAACTCTCGATCTGTTTTTCAAAATTAAAAGCCAAGTTAGCGATTTTCATATTCAACCACATCACATATCCAAAATATTATTCGTTAATAGGCCTTAGTTATTGGGCCCTCGTCTACATCAGAATTGGATCGCATAAAAACCCTCATTAATGGGCCTTAGTTATTAGGCCCTCCGCCTACATCGGAATTGGAGCGCATAAAGTCCGCACGTGATTTTGTCGGTCGTTGAGTCATGAGTGTCTATATTCATCAACCAACCTCACCGACAATATCATATTATATCACATGCCATATGCTTCAAAATTTAATAAAATTATATTAACTGTTATAACCAAAAATAGTTCTTGATAATAAAAAAAGTTGTTGAAATCTATTCTCAATATAGGAAGAAACAAAAAGAAAACATGAAGATTATGAAATAATTAAGAAGACCAATACTAATGGTAAGGCCATTTGAATGATCATCATCACTATCATTGACACAACCCCTCCTCGGGATCACGTCATAACACCCGAAAACCGTATAATTTAAAAACTTTTCGTAACGGTTATAAAAACATGCAGCGGAAATATATATACATACTATACTGTCAGATACCCGCCCCGGTATCTAAAACACGAGTCCGACAAGGACTAATAAAACACCCAAACCCGAACCTAGTCGACTCCCTATGTCATCTCTTCGTTCCAGCCCTGGGTCCACGCTCCTAGCCTCATGTCTCTTTACCTGCACCCAAAAGAGAGTGATCAGTATATCACAAT
>KE157961.1:17431-31328 GCA_000411055.1 Leavenworthia alabamica
TCACCGTGTTTGTAGAACGGAGACAACATAACATGCAAGATAAACAAAGTCAACGCGCAAAGTGCACATAACTGCATGAAGAAGCTCAAATCAAGAACTTGTTTTATAAAAAGAAAAAACAGAATAAACTTGTAAAGAGGGAACCAAACCACTACATTATGCCAAATACCAGCACAGTAAATACGAAGAGCGTTAAAGCTTGGAAGTGACTGTAAGAGATCATTATCGAAAGCTACAAGACCGCCTGGAAATATAGCTGCAATGACAACAGCAATGTATTCCATCTGTATTCCTTCACTGTCGCTCAATCAGAAGAAGCCTAAGAATTTGATAATCTGAGAATAAAGCTTCAAAAGGAATTACATATTCTAAACTACAAATTACATTCCCTTACAAAGGTGATAGCTTTAAAAAACAAACCTAGCAGCACCAAGAGCATGGCTGTTTTGGTGATTTTATAGTGAAGATTGTAAACCAAAAATGAGAGTAAAATGATTTAAAAAAACTTGTATTAAGAAGAGATGTTCAAGGTAAACAACTCTTCAATCTCGATTATCAAGCTCTTGAAGCTTTAACAATGGAGTATTAATGGGGTTTGTTACAACAAATTGAAAAGAAAACGAATCGTAAAACTTGATCTTCAATATCGAGAACAGAGCAACAACTCTGTTTATATAGTTAGCGACATTTTTAAGTTTGAATTATAGCCGTACACGTGTCGTCATCGTTGCCGTTAATTTCATTTACCGCGTATAGTCAGTTGTTGTGCTCTGCTCTGCTTCTCTGTTTTGGTGCTGCGATTTCCTACATCAAATCCCCCCTTGGAGAGAACTTGACCACAAGGAGCAAAATCAGGATACTGTTTCTAGAGATTAAAAAGTAATTCCCATGTAGACTCGTCTTCTGGTTGATGTTTCCATTTGACTAACACCATAGTTGCCGCTTGACCTTGGCGTTTAACCATCTTTCTTTCAAGCACAGCCTCTGGTTCACGGACTAATACATCTTGGACTTGAACCGGTAATATCGTCGAAGTAGTGACATTGCCCACCAGTAACTTAAGCTGTGAAACATGGAAAACCGGGTGTATTTGTGAACCATAAGGCAATTGCAGCTTATAAGCCACTGCGCCACATTTGTCCAAAATTTTGTAAGGTCCGTCGTATTTCGGAGCAAGCTTATTACTAGCACGGAAGACCACGGATTGTTGCCGATACGGTTGCAGTTTAACATAGACAAAATCACCAATGTCAAATTCCCTCTCTGCTCTGTGTTGGTCTGCGAATTGTTTCATGTGATGTTGAGCTCGCAAAAGATGGAACTTAAGGACAATGATCATGTTTTCACGATCTTGCAAACACTTTGCCACTACAGCAACTTTAGATTCTCCAGGTAAATATGGCAGATGGATAGGAGGAGGCTGACCATATACTATCTCGAATGGTGTAACTTGCGTAGCCGTATGGTAAGTCGTATTGTACCAGTGCTCTGCTAAAGGTAGATAGTTGCTCCATAACTCCGGACGGTCACTGCACATACAGCGAAGGTAAGTTTCAACACATCTGTTAACAACCTCTGTTTGACCATCACTTTGAGGGTGATAAGCTGTTGAGTATTGTAGAGATACACCCTGTAATGTGAATAACTCCTTCCAAAAGTCAATCAAAAACACAGAATCCCGATCACTAACTATAGATTGTGGGCAACCATGTAGTTTAAGGACATTGTCTAAGAAAATTTGAGCCACTGTGAAGGCTGTGTAGGGGTAAAAAATGAGCAGCTTTGCTCAATCGATCAACGATAACCAAAATGACAGTGTAACCACCAGATAGCGGCAAGCCATCAATGAAATCCATAGACAAGTCAGTCCATATAGCCTCCGGTATTGGTAATGGTTAGAGAAGACCCGTATATGCTGAATTATCATATTTGCACCTCTGACATACATTACAACTACGGACAAAAGCTTGCACGTTTGTCGACAATCCTTTCCAATAAAACAAACTCTTAACTTGCTGGATAGTTGCATCCCTTCCACAATGTCCACCAACCGTAGACCCGTGAAGCCACTGTAATATTTTGTTCTTCAAATCCCGTATATCTGGCACCACCAATTTGCTTCTTCTCCTTAAGATATCTTTGGTCCAAGAGTAGTATTTTCTAGATTGACCATTTTTCTTAAGGTCTTGAATAATTGTTTGAATGTATCATCCTGCTCATAACCAGCCTGTATCTCCTTTAACAAATCGCATTGGTCCAAAGTCATGGCCATGTGCAAAGCCTCTGATCCCTCCACTCTTGACAAAGCATCTGCGGCAACATTTTCCTTGCCCTTCTTATACTGGATTTCATAGTCAAACCCAAGTAGCTTTGGAAGCCACTGTTGCTGTATTGGAGTGTTAATCCGTTGCTCTAGTAGGTACTTTAAACTTCGTTGATCAGTTCTGATCACAAAGTGGCCCGGCAAGGAGCTCTTTCTCATAAATTGACAAATGTAGTTGGTTACCTTTTAAATGCCGACTGATATAAGCAATAGGGTGACCCTCCTGCGTCAAGACTGTTCCAATACTTTGTCCACAAGCATCTGTCTCAACTACAAAAGGTTTGTTAAATAGAGGCAAAGCAAGTACATGAGCATTATATAAAGCAATTTTAAGATTTGTAAAAACATTTCCTGCTTCTTCATTCCAGGCAAATGAATCTTTCTTTGTTAAAACTGTGAGGGGACGAGCTATTGTACCAAAGTTTTTAACAAAACGTCTATAATAACCAGCAAGACCCAAGAATCCTCTTAACTGTTTTAATGTCCGAGGTTGTGGCCAGTCTTTGACTGCACTAATTTTAGTAGGATCCGTAGATATACCTGAAGCTGCAATATAGTGTCCCAAGTATTCAATTCTATTGGTGGCAAAAACACACTTACTACGTTTAGCAAAGAGACAGTTATCCTGCATCACTGTGAACACCATCTGCAAATTATTAAGATAATCCTCCAAAGAGTAACTATAAACAAGTATATCATCAAAAAATATCAAGACAAATTGTCATAGAAATTTTCTAAATGTTGAGTTCATCAAGCTCTGAAACGTTGCTGGTGCATTTGTTAACCCAAATGGCATAACAAGGTACTCATAATGACCACTGTGAGTCTTGAAAGTTGTTTTATGAATGTCACATGAATCCATTCTGACTTGATGATATCCTGCCCGAAGATCTATCTTAGAGTAAATTCTTGAACCTCTTAATTCATCCATCAAATCTTCTATCAAAGGAATAGGATAACGATCTTTGATTGTCATACCATTGAGACCTTTATAATCCACACACAAACGCCAAGTACTATCTTTTTTCTTAACTAAAACGACTGGAGAAGCATAAGGAGCATAAGGACTTGAGATATTCTGAATAATTCCCGAAGTTAACATGTTTTCGACTATTTTGTCTATCTCATTCTTTTGGTGAAGAGCATACCTATAAGGCCGTTGATTAATCGGATTTGAACCTTCTAGTAATGGTATCTTATGATTGAAGTTATCTCTATAAGGAGGTAGTGCCTTAGGTTCTTCAAAAATAGCACCAAATTGCTGTATCAACCTCTGTATTGCCGGTTCTGTTGTGATATCAGTATCCTCTGCCTCCAAAGAACAAAGGTTCATTGTGTCATCAGCTATACATTCCTGCACATAAATCATTGATAGCTGTGCATGAACCTCTTGATGTTTCAAAAGCTTGTTGAGCTTAACTTCCTTGACTGATCCTTGATGTATGCCGTTAAGAACAACCTTTTTACCAGCAACCATAAATCTCATCTCTAGTTTTTTAAAGTCCATTGTTATGGCACCAAGTGCTTCCAACCGTTGGATGCCTAATACCATGTCGCAACCACCCAAGGGAATGATCATAAAATCGGCCTCAAATATATGAGTTTGAAAATTCCATTGAAATTTTTTAACAACACCAGTCACAGCTAACTTCCGACCATCTGAAACTGAGACTTTGTTTAAACCTGTTTCACTAATCGGGCAATGCAATTTGGAAGCAAGACTAGCGTCCATGAAGTTATGTGTAGACCCCTGAATATATTAATACAAAGATCATCTTCTTTCCATGATTCCCACAGACTTTGATAGTTCGAAAATCCGATAACCCTGCCACATCATTGATGGATATTTGTGGAGATGACTCTACTTCTTCTGATGTATCTTCTGTATCAAACCATTCCTCTTCATCATTATTACCATCCATAAAAAATAACTGTTATGATTTGTGTTGAAGAGAATGTTCCGGTGTGAACTTTTCATCACAATAATAGCACAAGCCTTTTAATCTACGCTCCGTCATCTCCGCATTTGTCAAGAACCATTTAGGAGCAAATGTACTGAGTTTATCCTGTGTGCGCGGTTTATAGTCAGTCTCCTTCTTGGCTGTGAAGTTTGAAGGTCGATGATGTAGTTGTCTATTGGTTTTATTAGTCCACTGAATTCCCACTGTTGGTTTGGAGTGAGCTCTTTCGTATAATCGGCCTAGTAATAGGCAGTATCGAATGGAACTTGGTTGAAACATCCTGATATGCATTTGAGTATCCATTGTAAGACATGCGAGATAAGCACTAACCAGATAAGATTCAGGGAGATGGACTCTGGTTTTAATTTGTTCAAACCGTTCATGATAATCCACTATCCCATTTGTTTCTTGCAATTGCTTTAATTCAGCAATAGGATCCTCTAAAACGTCTTTAATTAATTCTTTGTATGATTCCCAGTCACCACGGAAAGTACCCATGGCTGATTGGATTAAAGACTGATGAAACGTTGCTGCATGATCATCAAAATGGAGAGCCGCAAGTTTAACTCTCATATCATATGGTGTTTGATCTATAGCAAAGAATTTCTCTGCTTTGAAAACTCATTCCTTGTATTTGTCACCATTAAAACGAGGAAACTCCACTCTGCTGAGTCTAATAGTCAACCCAAAGTAAGAGAACTGATTACCATTTCTGTTGTTACGGACTTGGTCATGGTGGTGATCTTCAAGATCTGGAGCTGACGTTATAGTAGATGATTGATGAATTTTTTGAGTACTACCTGATGCAGCATTAGTAGACAAAATACGTATCGACTCGATTATATCAGCGACGTTTTTATCTATCTTATCTTCTAATTCTTTCGTCTTTGCAAGAACCAAATCAAGTTGTGACTTGACCGCGTCCTCTGCTTCTTTATATGCCGCCTCCTTTAACGCAGCTTGGGCTCTTGTTTCCGCCGTTGAATCCGAGAAACGTGCTGGTTCTGATACCTTTGTTATGGTGATTTTATAGTGAATATTATAAACCAAAAATGAGAGTAAAATGATTAAAAAAAACTTGTATTTCAATCTCGATTATCAAACTCTTGAAGTTTTAACAATGGAGTATTAATGGGGTTTGTTACAACAAATTGAAAAGAAAACGAATTGTAAAACTTGATATTCAATATCGAGAACAGAGCAACAACTCTGTTTATATAGTTAACGGTATTTTTAAGTTTGAATTATAGCCGTACACGTGTCATCATCGCTGCCGTTAATTTCATTTGCCGCGTATAGTTAGTTGTTGTGCTCTGCTCTCTGCTTCTCTGTTTTGGTGCTGCGATTTCCTGCATCAATGGCCAAGTTCATGAACTGAAACAGTAATAACAGTGGAAACGAATACATAAGCAAGGCCAGATAATGACACACGCTGCAAAATCACAAACGCACAGAGTAGTTAGCTTTGTTTCAAAATTATGAAAAAGATGAGATATTTGTTTAATTAAGCTGACCGTAGAAGAAGAGAATCCGAATACGGCGGAAGTGATACTGTTAGAGAATAGTGGGTTAGGATGGAATTGAAGAAGAAGGAATATAGTGACGAGGAGAAGAGAAGCAACGCCGAATCCGAGTCCTATTGAGAACCAGATTTTCAACACGCCGGAGAATCGCCTTCCGATTCGGAAGATGGGTTCATTGAAAGCCGAGATCTTGAGATCGCAGAAGCAACATGAAGCTTCGTTTTCGGTGTTTAGGCCGGTGAGGTGATCTCTTCTGAATCTTCTCACTCGCCGTGCTGAAATTTCCATCTGTTAATTAACAGCTTTTGCTTCTTTCTCACAGTTGATAAACCTCTCCGGTTTAAGGAAGACAAAACCAAGGGGACGGTTCGTTTCATGAAATAGCAATCGATTTATATTTAAACCGGATAGTAAACCATTAAGCTGAAGTCAACCTGAGACTTGAAAGAGTGTTTGCGTACACATAACCAGATCAAAGAAAAGAACCTTTTGACGTAAGCACAAAGTAATCCATCAAATTGATTATTGTTCTTTTGGACATATATAAGGTTTATTATTCTTCCTTTCAAAATTTATATAACTGATTCATCGATTTGAAAAATATATATGAGCTTCTCCAAAGAGTGAGTGAGAACTTTATTTTATTTTTATTTGACAAGGGTAATTAATTAATTTATCGGAAGATGCATCTTCACTTCTTTTTTTCTGGTACACGAAACGAAACAAAAGAAAAAAGGAAATTTGGAAGCCCGGAAAAGAAATACAAACAAAGAAAAGAAAAAAATTAAAAGAAATAAAAAGGGAACTTCTCGATAGCTCACTCATTTCATTTGGTTCTTCTTTGCCCAATTTTGCACGCACATTACAAGCAAGCAAGCAAGCAAGCCACACGTACGTCTTCTTCCACTAAGTTTTCTTACTTCTTCTCATCAGAGATATTGAAAAATAAAACTCAAAATAAAGAAAGAAACAATAATTTATTCGGAGTCGGTGTCCAAATTCTCCATGCCTTTCAATCCTCTCCGTTTCTGCTGCTGCTGCATTTTTATTCAATTAAACACAATTTTCATTCCCATTAAACCCTCACAATTTATCTTAATTATCCACTTAATAATCACTTAAGCAAAACCTGAACATTTAAAAAAATAGGTTTTGACAGAACAAAAATTAATGTTTATTTTATGTCAAGTACTACTACTTTTGAAAACGAATTTAAAATTTAATTTTATTGTCTCTTTTGAATAGTTCATTATTCTCCATTAGGTGGAATAGTAGGTCCCATGTCTTGTCCATTTTGTGAATTCCATTAAAATACATTTTATGTTATTAATAATTAGGTCCACCCAATTTTGTCTACAACTCACCCCCACCTTCTTTGTCACACCCATACAGATTCATTTATAAAACAAATTCCATTTTTTATTATAAGTATAATCTTTACTTATTAATGAGACTTACTTAAATCTCTTTTGTTAATATCACATAACTAATTAAATGAATAAATAAAAAAGGTTTTAGTAAAAGTTAATTACCTTCTTCACATTTTTCTTCTCCCTAACTTCATAACGATTCTTGGCCAAATCAGGTAACCACATCCCTGGAAAACAATACTGTCCAAAACATACACACACCAAACCATTTAACAAACTTTAATAATTTTGAGATATAAATAAATAAATACTTTGTTGTTTTTTTAAAATTTACCTGAAGGGCTTTATCAATGTTCTTAGCTCGTTTCCTGGGTCTATGTGGAAGCTTTGTTCCTTTCATAATTAAGAAATCTTCTTCTTTCTCTTTCCTAGATAAACCAATGTAGATCCTTGGCCACTCTTGTGTTGCTTTCTCTCTTTCTCCATTTGTCTCTACTTCAGAATGAGTCTGAGCCATTGATTCTGATCTGTTCACTCTATGGTTATGATTATGATCAAACACGTTTTGTCTTTGATCTCTCACGCTTGATCTCTTTTCGATTTGGTCAGGAGAAGGTGGAGATCTCTTAGAGCCACCCGATCTGGACATCATACGACCGTTGATGTTCTTTGATGGTGATCCGTTGGATGATCGATCTTCTAGATTCCTGGGCATGATGATGATGAGGATGAACAGCTTAAATCAGCAGATGATTTTTTTAGCTAAATTAAAGTTTAAAATTTCAGAGTTTGAGAGAAATTTATAAAATGAGGAAAGATTTTATTTATTTATTCATAAATGAAAAATTTAGAAAAGGAAACTACTAGTACCCATTACATATCCATTTAAAGAATCAGAATCAAAACGCAGACTTAAAAAAAACTTATAAATATAAGGACCAAACAGAAAATAAGAAGAAGATAAAAATCTATAAGATCGATTAATATTTGAAGATTGGGTCAAACAAAGGACGAGATTTTATATTTGAAATGAAAAGAAATCAAACCTGAAAAATGTTTTATATTTTAACCCAAAAGCTTAAACAAGAGAAAAACCTAGAAGAAACAGAGCAGCAACACTTGGGTTAAAGGCAAAAGACACAAACTCTGCTTCTTTGTATGTTCCAAGGGTATTACTGTACTTTCCTAATTAGAGTTTTTTTGGATTAACAAACACTTTTTATAAAGGCTTTTTTAGAAGATGAACCAAGCCTTTGGAATGGATCTCAAAAATCATAAATAGAACATAACATAAATAATTTAAATAAATCAAACCAGGAAATCAAATAGAAAAAAGAAGAGTGGAAATAGTATTAATATCACATAACATGAATGAACCAAAAATAAAACAAAATGAAAGTGACGACGAACAAAGAGATCAATTTGCAGTAATAAAATCTAAGATTTTAAAATGTAACAAGTTATGTAAAAAAGACAAAATCAAACTCAATTTTAACATTTAAGGTAAATAAATAATATTTATTATCAAAATGGTAAATATAATGGGAGTAAAGAAGATTTGAGGCTAAACCTGGAAGAGAATAGAGATTCCTTGCCGACGACGAAACCGTTTCTAGGATTTGAGCTCCGACCAGAGATAATCGGTGGAGGTGGTGGCATAGACGGATTCACCGATCTTCTTTGAATTTTATTCGATTGAACCTTACCTTGTCCTGAAGAAGATGAAGAATCATCAGCGGTGGTTGTGGTGGAGGATCGGATCTCAGCTCTGGAAGCTCTCGATCGTTTTCGTTGTCCCCACTGTAACAGCACATCACCACCGCGGCGACTTGAGCTTGGATCTTGTTGTTGAGTGGATCTGAATCGGAATCCTTTGGGAACTCCGTCAAGAGATGAGTTGGTGATGGTGGTTGTGCATGATCTTCCGGCGACGGTGGTATCTTCGTTAGTTGCTCTTGAAGGTGAAGGTCTTAAGTAAGGCTTGTTGGTGGCTCCATTTCTAATAGGAAGACAATCTGGGCTTACTCTCTGATACCTAAATCAAAAAGAAAATAAAGATAAATCAAAATCCCGAAATAAAAACATTGAGAGCTGTGAAATTTTTAAAATGGCGTTTGCAAGTTTTTTATAAGTCAAATCTCTTCTGATTAGTATACCAAAAAAAAAATCTCTTCTGATTAGGCTTTGAAATTTTTTGGTGTTCAAAGCTGGAAAAAATTAGTTATCAGTTTTAGATGTTTGATTCAATAGTGAGATTGTAAAAAACTGTTGCGATTAAGAGGTTTTAACATTAGAGTTTATATACACCGTGAATCTGAAGTTTTTGTTCTTCAAAACCAAACTCAGATCCATTGAAACCATTTAAAACTCCAGAAAACATAAATTTCCAGGGAAAAAAAGAAGGAGAAGAAGAAGAAGAATAGAGACCTCATCATTATACCCAAAGTAAAAAACGATTAGAATTTTATAAAAGGTAGATTTTCCGATTCCGATCTGTGATTCTTTTTCAAAATCAAGGATTCGTTCAATTTCTTCTCCACATCCAATTTGATAAAACGAGGAGCTTCTACTTTCTTATATGAATCTATATATAAGAAAGAAAATGAAACGAAACCGAAAAAGAAAATGAAGAAATTTATGTAGAGAGGATAATGAGAAAGAAGAAACGGAGGCTCTCTGCGTTAAACAGTGAGGAAGACGAAGAAGAAGGAGAAAGATAGTGGGTGCGTTATTGTGACAAAAACTTCTTTTATTCTTTTCATTTTTCTAATCAACTCCTTGATGTTTCTGTGCACTTTCATTTCCAAACCCTATAGTTTGTTTTATTGATACAATAGTCCCATGCCTTTTCGTTTTCAAAACCCGGCCCATAATAAGGCCCACTAGATCTTTTTATTTATTTTTTGCCGCAACGTGTGAATTATAAACATCTCCGTACCAATTTGACAACAGACCGAATCCTGATCGCGACGCATTACATACAATTAAAGCCGAAGAACAGCGAATCTCCAAACCGACGTAAACTACTGGATTTGCCACTTTACAGCAAAGGAGGTGGTCTGTATTCAAACTAAAATATGAAAACTGAGAAACGTAAGTCAAACACATCGCCAATTCTTGGCAAATGAGTCTATATACAAAGATTGATCCAGATTTGTGATCCACAAGAGAAGCCAACCAAGTCTCCTTAATGATGGGGTTGATAGGTAAATCTCACCAGCTCAAACCCCTTGTATGTGTGCCAATAGAAATTTTGTTTTGGTTCTTGTTCTGACTAATGGAAAAGCCTTGGAACTGATCTTTTAGGCAATTTTCCTTCGACCTTTAGTCTCCGGTAAGACTCCCTAATATGGCAAGGTCTAATAGGTCCTGATTCTCTCCTTTCCCCCATAACAACTCGAGCTACAAACAATGTTTTAAGATCAATCAAAGTGAGATTTCTCTATTGCAACATAAACAAATTCATTGGGAAAAATTCAAACTTGTCTTACCAGTTTCGACGAGTTCACCAACAAACATCTTCCCAATACCACACACAACAATTTGCATTGGTATACTAATCTTTTGACTCCCAGTGATACTTATTAATAACTGAGAAAACGAAGCTAATGGGTTCATATACTTGGAATGAAACGAATATGTTGAAGCTAATTGTGTTCATTCACAACCATAAGCTCATATATAATAATAATTACCTTCTTCATGTTTGGTCTTTGCAATGCAGATCTCCTGAAAGATTCATATCTACTCATCTGTTCCTCAGTGAATTGTGATAAAATGATTCTGTAGAATTACAAAAGATCATTGGTAAAGCTTTAAAAGACATTAAAAATCAAGAAGCATGAATCAAAAGACTCACTGCATTTTAGCCATTTTATCAGGATCAGAACTAGTTGGGTATTTGGTTAGCTCAGCTTCCATATTCTCTTCTTCTTCATCATCATCCTCATCTTTGTTCTTAGCTTCAACAACAACGGAGGAGGTTTTATGCTTCTTCACCGAACCGCCCTTACCCACAGCTCTCTCATCTTCTTCAGGAGCTTGATCAATTTCAGCTTGTCCCCCCTCACTACCATCACCGCAACCGCCACCAACAGGTGATTCCGGCGGAGATTCTTCTTGATCCTCCTTAATTGCTGCTTCAAACGGATCCTTCGAATGCTTCATCGTTAAAAACCTAACCCCCAAATTCAGTGACACAGTATAAATGTAGTTAGAGTTTGAATAAGGGAACGAGTTCTAACGTAATAAATTAGAGATGATCATTGACGGATCTTTAGGAGAAACTGGAATCAGAAGGCACGAATCTCTTGACCGTTGTTCACAAAAATTTCTAGGCGGAAAGGTAAATTCAAGCTTTCATGTGGATGGACTTTGAGAAGCAGGTCGTCCCGCAACTCGCAATCCGTAATCCGCAAATTCAAGCTTTAGAAGAAATATCATCAATTTGAATCCATTTCGTAGAAGCAAAATAATTTAAAATTAAACCCGCATTTGCATCCACGAAACCTGAAGTCTAACCTGTAATCCGCAATATGCGAAATTTAATTTTTTTAATTTTTGTTATATAAAATCATTAAAAAAACTTCGAAAACTCGTAAATCTTGTATAAAATTCGCAAAAGAAAATAAAACTCATAAAAATAGATAGAATAATTTGTTCAAATATAAAATATAAAATAAATGATGTTTTTAATAAAAATAATATTAGAAAAATAAAAAAATGGCAGGTTGTGGGTTAGCCCGCGAAATCCCGGATTTCGAATAAAAAGTGAGTTTTAACTCAGGGACTAAAAAATATAAAATTAAAAATTTGAGTTCAAATTCACCTCGCAGCGGATAAAACTCCGCGAACCCACGGATTAAAAACCACTTTCCCATATATCGGTTTGATCCAATCGAATGATTACTCCAAACCAAAATCCTGAACCAGATATTGTTAAATTGAACCAGAAAGTTTGAGTCCATAATAATAAGGGATTTATTATCGTTTTAATCGAACAAAAATCATTTGGGTTAGGTTCGATTTTTTTTTTTGGTTAAAATGGTTAGGTTCGTTTTATGCAGGAAACAAAGTGATCGGTCAGTAGGCCAGCTGAAACTGGGTTTGGGACCTAGTTAAAAATTTGGTGAGCCAGTCGTTGCCACCGAATCTGTCAACTAGGCCTACTATCTCCTTGACCATGGAACTAGTCGGGTCTAAATCTTGATTATGAAAAATATGAAAAAGATTATGAAAATATGATGAAACTATTATTTGTTTGAGTGATTTCGTGCAGTTATGACAAAAAGCTCAAATAAATATATATATATATAAATATGTAAAAAATAATATTACATATGTAACATCATTGCATTAGAAAGTAATAGGCTGTTTAGCCTGAGACATCATCATCTTGACAGCCTCTCTCTGGTCGGTCTCTCAACACTACTCCGAAGCTCCATTGTCTTGCATCATAAACTTAGCGAGACAAAAATCAGCTATATGAGCTTCAAACTCAGGACCCAACAAGATGATGTTTGATTTCACATCGTGGTGAATTATAAGCGGTGAGCAATCTTGGTGAAGATAACACAACCCCTTCTCCGCTTCGAACGCTATTTGCAACCGCGTTTCCCATTTCAGAAACATTCCAGCATTCCCGTGAACATGGAGCTGATTGGTCATGCGTATATATTCCTTCAACACTTAGCTATATCAAAGCCTCTAAAAAAAACTTTTCACCTTCTTAGACGGCTATGTATGTATTTGGACCGAGACGGTTTTGTACGGGAAAATAAAGAATCGTTGCTATAGTTCTTTGTTCGGAAAGAACTACATGCGGCTATGTATGTATATGGACCGAGAACATGCTAACCGGTTGTTTTGGTTTAGATCGGTTCCCCATCCAATAATGTACAAAAAAAAAATCTAGACAATACGTTCGATGGAATTGAATTCTTTTGATAATGAAATGGGTTTGAATTAGTCAAGTCAAAACTATGACGATCCTTAAAACCTACAATTGAAAATGATTTTGTTTAAATAATGGAATCATTAGGCTAACCCGGTTGGTATAATAGTTGAATATTACGTAACTCTTTAAAAAATAAGAATAAATTGCAGAGGATGATACAATAAAGATAAGTTGCTTATCACTTTCATTTGAACTAATAAACTAAAAAATCAACGTAGTATATGTTGCTTGGTCTTCAATTAAGGTTCCTTGTTACTTGCACGTATCAACAAATCAGATGTGTCCTCCTCTACTCTAGTTCCTCTTTCTGCTAGATAAATCAAATTTCATTTCCACCTTAACCCATCGCAATTGGATATATTGATTAAATATTTATATTTTTATTTGTTAAAGTGATGTAAAAGGCATCTTTTTTATATCTATATATACTAATGCACAAGTAATTTAAAAAAATAACCGCAACTTTCTCCTTTTGACACATCAAATTTTGTTGATGTATCGAAGGTCTGGGCGTTCGGGTACTCGGGTCGGGTTCGGATAGTACTCAGTCGGGTTCGGGTTTTTCGGATATATAAATATTATACCCATATAGATACCTATAATATTTCGGATCGGGTTCGGTTCGGTTCTATCCGGGTTCGGTTCGGTTCGAGTAGTATCCAATCGGGTTCGGATAAAGTAGTATAAATTATATACTATCGGATATATTGTACTCAAAATGTCATAAACATTATCAATAAAATAAAAAATATGAAACTAATAAA
>KE157962.1:0-23472 GCA_000411055.1 Leavenworthia alabamica
ATCATCTTCATAAAATAGAAACGTCTGACGATTGGCAGGATCTTGCTTGAGATGGTTGATAGATGCTTTGTATAAAGGAGACCACATCCTTATAGCAGGCAGCGAGTGTAGAACCTCCATAGCTCGAAGCTGACTACAACTAAATTCAGGATGGCTCTCTATTAATTGGTTCTTATGGGAGAGAATCTTATCACGTGACTCAAGACTTGCCTTAATCACATCTGCGACAGTTTGTCCTCCTTGTAAA
This sequence comes from Leavenworthia alabamica, assembly GCA_000411055.1. Lineage (NCBI taxonomy): Eukaryota > Viridiplantae > Streptophyta > Magnoliopsida > Brassicales > Brassicaceae > Leavenworthia > Leavenworthia alabamica. The sequence continues at coordinate 248 of KE157962.1, forward strand.
ATTCTTGATCTTTTCCTATTAGAGTTTAGCTTAGTGGAATATGAGGGGCCAACATTTACTGATTCAACTGCAATATCAGTTTCTTGAGTATGAGGGAAATGTCGCCTAGATTCAGCTGCAACATCAGTTTCTTGTGTAGGAGGAAAATGTCGCCTAGATTCAGCTGCAATATCAGTTTCTTGAGTAGGAGGGATATTTCTCCTTGATTCAGCATCATCATAATCATCATGATCCATATGCATTGTGTTTAAATGCTTTTCACCTTGTTGAGCAGTCCAACCTTCAGCTCCACTTACATAAACCGTACCAAATACACTTTCCATCAAATCCATATTTACCACTGGTTTATCTTTTACTTTTCTAGCTCCAGGCCATTCCTGAATCAGACAATGAGAAAAAAGGAGAATCTAAGGTAGTGTACACAATTCTAAATGATAACAAAATGAGAGTATAATCAAATGCAATGAACACATATATATATATACCTTACACCGCTCGTTCCACCAGTCCTCAGACATTTCTATGAATCCATTTTTATCATAACCAAGTCCAGTTCTATTATGAGTCAATCTCTTGTAAGATTCGTACCGCTTCTTGCAAGTTGTATACTTGATCCCAAATTTTTTCCATGGATGTCTTTCCCCAAATGACTCATAAAACTTATCAATAATTGACTGCCTACCCGCTTCATTCACAGTTTGTTTTCTTATATTTCCTTTTAGTTTCTCTTCAATTCTTAATTGGAGATATAAACGGGTTTGTTCATCACTCCATGCAAGATTCTTAGTTGAAGATACAAACATTTTTTGTAAAAAATCAATTTAATTTTCAGTAAAATATGAGTTTAGAGGAGAATATACTCACATCGGTGCCAGGGATAGATGTCATTGTTTCTTTGAAGTGTCAACAACTATCTACAAAAAAAGCTATATTTAAATCCAAAAGTAAAAAAAACGAGATGCAAAAGAACTTAAAATACAAATACTCAAGTAAATAATGAAACATTTATTCTTTTTAATACAAAAAACAAAAGACTAAAACAATTGTTAACTAATCTAGTTTGAATTAAAAAAATTTTAACACCATATATGAAAAATATAAAAGTAAAACAATTGTCAAAATTTGACCATTGTGTCTTTATTTTAAACTAAAGACCATTGTAATTTATTAAGTTGGGTGGTGGTGGAGGTAGACGTCGAATAAACAATATCATTGTAATCTATCTACGGTTTATCAAAATGAAATCAAACCAGCAATATCATTGCCCCTAAAGATCTTCTTCCACAAATTGTTGATATTATTGAGCTAAATCTCATCTCATAACACAGAAAAAAGTTATCAACTCTCTATTTATATCTTCTATATATCATTGATCATCATATATCTGTAGGTGAGACATCTGCACCAAACCCATTAAGTAAAGTGAAAGGACCTTTAAATAAGCATGGTGTAGCAAGAGCTTAGAAAATGATTAGTAAGAGAGCAAGGAGTAGTCTCTCTCTATGAGACACTGAGTTATAATATCACCCAAAATACCAAGTTACGCTTTTCAGAATTTTATAGTGTCACTCGAGTCCATTGTTCATTACCTTGCGTCAATAATGATTATTGACTGGTTTTGTTAGATGTTTTTTTTTTCTCCAAAACTAATATGCATACGCCTTCTCTAAATTAAGACGGTGATAAATCAATAGATTATACACTACTTAGAGATACGAAAGTCACATTTGGCTCTTCATCATCATACTAAAGTCATATTTGACTATCACTAATCTATCTTTCTTCTTCATTCTAATATTTAAAACTATAAAAAGTTAACAATCTACAACAAGATAATCAAATCAACACACACAAAAAAATAATACAAATAGAAAAATAACATGAAACAAGCTTTAATTTATTTCAATCTATTTCACTAATCTATAACAAAATAATCAAATCAACACACACACACAAATAATAATACAAGTAGAAAAAGAACATGAAACAAGCTTTAATCTATTTGATTTAGATACTTAAGAGTTATCTCATAAACTCTCACTAATATATCTTTCTTCTTCATTCTAACCTTTAAAACCATAAAAATTAACAATCTACAACAAAATAATCAAATCAACACAACACAAAATTAATACAAATAGAAAAAGAACATGAAACAAGCTTTAATCTATTTCACTAATCTACAACAAAATAATCATTATCATCACCAACAAAATAATTATCATCATCAGCAACAATAATATGAGAGGATATATACAGAAACTTACTCTAGAAAACAACAATGAAATGAGATAGCCAATAACTCCAGAAACAACGAATGAGAGCAAATCTTACTAATGAATTTGCGAATTCATAGCTGCTTCATACCCAGAGCCAGCCAAAGTTACAGTAAATAATGAGAGGAGTAGAAAATAGGTTAGATTTAGGGATTTTATTAATTGTAATATTTTGATAAAGAGAATGGTATATTCGTCATTTTGTATTTTGACTGATTTATGTCCATTTAAATGGTCCAATTTGGATCAGTTGGCTGAATCTAATTATTTAGACTAAATTTTTATAATTCATTTAAATGATTTAGTTGGATGATTTTTATTTTTGACACTAAACAAACAATGATTCTCATTTCCATCTAACTTAATCATTTAAATGATAAAACAAACAGGCCCTAAGGCAATAAAAGAGTTACCAGTTTTACGAGTGAATAGAGTGTGATCTGCATGAGATTTATTAAAGTTGAAAGCCATTAAAGTAGAACTAAACTTCAGATACCACTGCCTGGATGCCTGCTTTAATCCGTACAATGATTTCTGTAGACGAAGAACATCATTCTCAGGTAACACTCCTCCCTTTCTCATTAAATACCCTGGAGGTAATGCCATGTAAATTTCTTCACTTAGCTCTCCGTTTAAGAAGGCATTAGATATGTTTAATTGATGGAGACTCTACTCTTTAGCAGCTGCAACAGACAATAAAGTTTTAATTGTTGTCATTTTTGCTAATGGAGAGAAAGTGACAACATAGTATAACCCTTTTTTTTGTGTAACCATTTGCCACTAACCGAGCTTTGAATTTTTCCAACATTAAGCTTGACTTTGAATACCCATTTACAACCTATTGTTTTTCCATCAGGTAATGAGCATACTGTCCATGTATTAGTTTCTTCTAAAGCGTCTATTTCAAGTTCCGTAGCATCTAACCATTCCTTGATAGTCGCATAAGTTTCATTCAATCCTGAATACAAATAATCTGACTACAAATAGTCGCATAAGATTCATTCCATCCTGAAAGAAACTTCACAATTTTCCCATGATCAGCTTGCACTTAACCTAGGATCATATTTAGGTGGTCTCGGAAGTGATATATCAACAAAAGCTATCTTATTCTTTGCATCTAACAAAACAAACATAGCTATCTTCCATGTAGAGTAATTAGAACCATCTAGTACCTCAGAAATGATTTTATTACCCAGAATATTACCATTCGAGAGAACATAAGGTGAATAACTGATGTTCATGAAATTAAATTTTTGTATAGGTGGAATCGGTGGTCTGATAGGCTTAAGGTGCCAATTGCCTTGATGCAGAGGAAGATTAGATCGCTGGGAAGGAAGAAGCGGGAGAAGTTTGAAGACATGTTTAAAAGTGGCTAGTCAAGACGATGTCGTTTGAGAGAGAGAAGAAACTATGTCGTTTGAGAGAGAGAATAAACTATGTCGTTTTAATATTTCATTTAACCTAAACTCAGTTGTATTTAAAGAAGAATCCACTTTAGGGTTCGATTATCAAACACTTAATGCAATTTCTATAAGATTTTCTCCTTATTAAAAGTTTACAAACAGTAAACAACATCTCTAAATGCACATTGATAGTCACGATCCTATCAATTTGGTGCTTTCATGAGTTTACAGCAACAACCAGCTGCGGCTTCAGGCTCAGGCACTGCACCGTCGGAACTCGAGAAGAATGCAGAGAAACAACCAGTGGTGGACGAATCTATCACATAACATCTCGCGCGCCATGAATCAGAGCTCAACGTGATTCGAGATCTGCTACACGATGTCATCAGAAACAGATCTACGGAGTCTCACGTGACTCAGTTCCTCCAGGGTTTGAAAGTCCTCTCACCAGTGCGGCCATCAGTGCGGCGCCGCTGACATCGATGGCACCAGAAAGCCCTTGCGAGCGTCTTCCACCTCCGTCGAACCTTGACACACAAATGAGACCTCTGGAATCTAGGGTTCACAACTTTGGAGCGGAACACAAACATGATTCTCCTCGTGTTAAGCTCGATTTTCATACCAACAAACTGGATCTCCCACTGTATGAAGGTATGAACCCAGATGACTGGCTTTTTCGACTTGAGAAATGTTTTGCTTGGAACAGGAAATTGGAATCTGAGAAGACTGAACAGGCATTATCTTGTCTGACTGGTTCTGCGATAACATGGTGGAGATTTTCTCAGGACAGAGAACATATTGTGACTTGGAAAGATTTTAAAGAGAAGTTTACAATCAGATTTCATCCAAGCCGTGGTAGTTCATTGGTTGATCATTTGTGTGGCATCACTCAAACTGGGAGTGTAGATGATTTCAGAGATAGATTTGAAGCCTTATCAGTTGAGTTACCTCATGTCCCTAGAGATGTTCTTGAAGCAGCTTTCCTTCGGGTCTGAAGAAGAATCTGCGGGATCAGGTTGTCAGATGTAGGCCCATAGATTTGCAAGAAATGGTTGAAATTGCAAGGCTTATTGAAGCTCAGGACAATGAGCAACCATGCTACCAAGTTCGATATTCACCAAGAGCAATTTCTAATTTCATATCCCCTCCGTTTTCAAGAAATACAAGGGATAACGACTACTATCACAATAAGAAGCCCCTCGATGATAGTAGAGATATGAAGAAAGGTATCTTGGGATCTGATATCAAGACTCACAATCCTTGTCGCTGCTGTGGAGATAGATGGATACCAGGACATAAATGTAAGCCTCAATAAAAGCTTAAATCTTTAGAGATCAATGATGATGAGGAGTTACAGGAAGAGGAAGAGAATGAGGTAGAAGTGGTAGTAGACACAGATGGACAAGAACTGGTCACACTGACATTGAGTTCTATGGTGGGCATGACTTCCGGTAAAGCAATGAAAATGAAGGGACGTATTGTTGATACAGAGGTGATAGTGCTGATAAACTCAGGAGCAACCTGTAACTTCATTTCTACAAAGTTGGTACCGGAACTGGGGTTGGATTGATACTAAAGGTTTTGGGGTGAGAGTTGGTGATGATCAAGTTATACAAGGCAGAGAAAAGTGTGTGGGCATCATACAGGGCATACAAGGAGTTGAGATTCAAGAAGAGTTCTTGTTGTTTGACTTAGGGTCAACAGATGTTATTTTGGGCTACTCTTGGCTCGAAACACTGGGAGATACACGAATTAACTGGGCAAAACACACATTAAGCTGGAAGATAGGGACATTTTGGGTGACAATTGTGGGAGACCTATCTCTAAGTAAGTCACAGGTTTCTTTGAACTAAATTGAGATGTTATCGAAGCTTAGTGGTGAAATGTATCTGTTGGAACTCACTGCCTTGTTTCAACCTATAATCGGTCACAAGCATACACCTTACAACACTCAAGTGCTTGAGCTGGTCAGTAAATTTGAGCATGTCTTTCAAATGCCGCAACAGTTACCTCCAAAACGCACCCGAGAACATGCCATTGCCTTACAGCCGGGTACTGCTCCAATTAATATGCGGCGTTACAGGTACTCTTTTTTCAAAAGAATGAGATTGAGAAGCTCATTAAAGAGATGCTGGCAGCATATATTATCAGTCCAAGTGTCATCCCTTATTCAAGCCCTGTTATCTTAGTCAAAAAGAAGGATGGTGGTTGGCGATTCTGTGTTGATTACAGAGCATTGAATAAGGTCGCAATTCCAGATAGATTCAAGTCAGGGTACCGTCAGATTAGAGTGCAAGATAAAGACATTGAAAATACTGCATTCAAGACACACCAAGAACACTATGAATTCTTGGTGATGCCATTTGGGCTGACCAATGCTCCATCTCCTTTTCAGAATATCAGAATGACATTTTCCGACCATATTTACGGAAGTTTGTCTTAGTGTTCTTTGATGATATCTAAGTGTACAGCACTGACATCAAGGCACATTTGGACCAATTAGAGCTGGTACTTAAGTTACTTCAAGATCATCAGCTGTATGCCAATGCTAAGATGTGTTCCTTTGGAGAATCATAAGTAAATTACCTCGGACATGTGATCTCCTCAGCAGGTGTAGCGGCAGACCCTGAAAAGGTATCAGCTATGTGGAATTGGCCTGTTCCTAAAACCATCACGGAATTGCGAGGCTTCCTTGATATGACAGGAGATTTGTGATGCATTATAGCCAAAAAGCAAGACCACTTATGGAGTTGTTGAGAAAAGATGGGTTTTGTTGGTCGGAAAAAGCCACTGCAGCCTTTAAAGACTTAAAGAAAACGGTTTCTAGTTTACCTGTTCTGGTGCTTCCAGATATCACAAAAGAATTCACTGTGGACACAGACGCCTCTGGGGCTGGAGTTGGAGCTGTGCTGTCCCAAGAAAGAACATCAATTGCATTCCTGAGTCAAGCTTTCTCCACACAAGGCAGAATCAGATCAGTCTATGAAAGGGAGTTGTTGGCTATAGTTATGGCTGTGTCAAAATGGAAGCACTACCTCACAGGGAAAGATTTTTTGATAAAGACAGATCAATGCAGTTTGAGGCATTTATTAAACCAGAAAGCAATGTCTTCAGTGCAACAAAGGTGGGCTTCAAAGCTATTGGGTCTCACTTACAGGATTGAGTATAAGCCTGGGGTACAAAACAGAGTGGCTGATGCACTGAGTAGGAGACCGTATGAGGAGACTTGTTTCCAGTTAGCACTTACAGCCCCACTCAATCTGGATGTAGTGAAACTACAACAAGAGATACATGATGATACAGAGCTGAATGCTCTGATGGAGGACATAAAAAAGGCACCACTCACAATGAATTCAAGTTGATTAGAGGTATGCTGCACAAGAACAATAGATTAGTAATTCCTACTAATTCTATTTTCATTCCAAGTCTATTGGAACAGTTCCACTCAAGCCCAATGGGGGGACATGAAGGTGCCTTAAAGACATTTAAGACACTCGCACATGAGGTGTATTGGAGGGGCATGCGTAAAGATGTGGTGAAGTTCATTAAGCAGTGCCAGACTTGCCAAGAAAACAAGTATGCAACATTATCTCCAGCAGGCTTGTTGGCACCATTACCCATTCCGACACAGGTTTGGACTGAGGTGAGTCGATTTTATAGAAGGATTACCGGTATCTAAAGGGTTTAATGTGATATTGGTAGTGGTTGACAGACTTAGTAAATACAGTCATTTCATACCATTAAATCACCCTTTCTCTAAGACAGTGGCGGAAGCAAACATACGAGATGTTGTGAAGCTGCATGGGTTTCCAGAGAAGATGGTGTCTGACAGGGATTGCATATTTCTCAGCAATTTTTGGTCAGAGCTCTTCAAACTACACGGTACTGCATTACATAAGAGTACCTCCTACCACCCACAAACCAATGGTCAGACCGAGTTTATCAATAGATGCTTGGAGACATACTCGAGATTCTTTGCACGCAGGAGACCTTCTTCTTGGGCACAGTGATTACCTTGGGCAGAATACTGGTATAACTCATCTTATCACTCTTCCATTCAGACTTCACCATTCTTTGTGTTGTATGGTAGAGAACCTCCCAAACTGCTCAGATATGGGGATACACCTACAGCAAATGGGAATTTGGAGGAATTGTTAACAGACAGGGACAGTCTCCTGGTTGAGTTAAGAGAGAACCTGGAACTAGCTCAGATACGGATGCAAAATTCTGCCAACAAGCATAGACATGATGTTGAGTATGCAGTGAGGGATTGGGTATACTTGAAACTCAAACCGTACAGACAGAAGTCAGTGGCCTACCGACGGTTTGAGAAGCTAGCACGACGTTACTTTAGACCTTACAAGATCTTGGAATGGATTGGTCGTGTGGCTTACAAGTTGGAGCTTCATAAACACAGAAAAACTCACCCAGTTTTTGACACATCACAACTCAAGTATGCAGTACCGGCGGCATACACACCTCAGGAGCTACCAGCGATATTGTCACCAACATTTGAGTAGGAAACTGAACCTGAGAAGCTGTTGGACATTAGGAGGGCAGAACAAGTAGGAGTTACAGAGGTTCTTGTCCAGTGGAAAAGGTTACCAACAACTGAAGCGACATGGGAGTCATTACCTACCTTGATTGAGCAATTTCCAGATTGTGACCTTGAGGACAAGGTATGCTCTTTAAGGAGGGATATTGATAGGCTTAAGGTGCCAATTGCCTTGATGTAGAGGAAGATTAGATCGCTGGGAAGGAAGAAGCGGGAGAAGTTTGAAGACATGCTTAAAAATGGCTAGTCAAGATGATGTCATTTGAGAGAGAAGAAACTATGTCGTTTTAATATTTCTTTTAACCTAAACTCAGTTGTATTTAAAGAAGAATCCACTTTAGGGTTCGATTATCAAACACTTAATGCAATTTCTATAAGGTTTTCTCTTTATTGAAAGTTTACAAACAGTAAATAACATCTCTAAATCTACCATTAAAATTTTTATTCTTTCGAGGTACATGTTTAAGATTTTTCTATATCTATAAATAAATTATAGTGTCTATAATTTCAACTATCTAAAGAGTGTGGCGGATCTACATACATAATGGGGGTGGCACTTGCCCCCCTCAAATTTTCAAAATTAATCCATTCTTCTAAAGATTTGTAAATATGCACCCCATAAACTTTTTAAAATAAATTTAAACTTTTATATAGTTATATTATTGTCCCTCCTATAAATTTTGTCTAGCTCCGCCCCTGAGTAAAGAGTATATCATATTTTTTGAATTAAAGTTTGATTCAAAAAACAAAGAAAATCAGTTTATGATAGATTTTGAAACATTATATCAATTTTGAAAGTTCTCTTATATATGGAAATCATTTAGATGTCAATGAATTGTTTATTTTTAAAGCTCAAAGTTTTAAGAAATTTTTTACCAAATGAGATCAGAAAAACTTTTGAGATATTAAACTTTTTTGAAGAATTAAAAATTATTAACACATATATCTATAGAGTGATGTTGATAATTTTAGTTTCGTTAATTTTAACAGAAATTTTTATATCAAATAAAAAATGATCAAAATATATTTATATATAAGTTGGATAATGTAAATTTAATAGACGTTTTTTTAATCATCTAAATACAATATGTTGTATTTCCGCGTTTGGAAGCTTCTTGTGTCATCTCTCCCTTACGATGGCATCGATCATCACTTTTTGCAGCTTGGTTTTAGATTTCTACTTTGTTGGTTAAGCTCTGTCCTTTCAATTGAAATTTTTAATAAATTCAGATGATTAAAAAAAATAATAGACGTTTTATTAGAAGTTTTACAATAATTTTAAATAATATATTTTTATTGTTTTTCAATAATTTATTTATTTGTTATCATTTTTAATGTATAAAACTACTTTTATTTTTTAAAATATCTTGTTTTATTTCGTCTAGCACCTGAAATCTAGGTCGGGACTAAAATAGATCCATAACAGACAAAAAGTAAAAAATTTATGCAAGTGAGCGCACCTCTGATGAGTAATCAGTCCGGTATTAAAATTATTAGCTTATAATTATAATCAATTGCTGAGATGCCACGAATTGTAAAAAAACTTTTCTACTGTGCCACGGTAATTTCTGAGTGCCACCACTAATACGTAAAACCCTTTTACCCTTACTCATGGCATGGACCTACTTGTTGTTTTGTTTTTTCTCCTTCATCTTAGCAGGAATCTCAACCGTTCATCTCATCTACGATCTCAACCGTTCATCTCATCATGAAGAAAAAAACAAAAACAAAAGCTCATCTCGGTATCTGCTGGTCGTAGGTTTCTTCCTTCTTCCCTGACAGCTCCCCAACCTGCGACAAAAAAAAATTCTGCCGCTCCGCCTGAATTAGCCGCTCCACCTGAGTTCATCACAGCTGGTCGAAGCTCTCCTTTTGATTTTTTGTTTGATTGTGTGTAGTAGATCCATAAATTCTTCTCCATTTCTCTTCTTTTTCTCAACTGTTCTTTTGATTTTCTATTTCAAATTTTAGGATGAAATTAGGTTGTTTGGATATCACATTTTCTTAATAATCATATGTAACTGGGTAATGTACTATTTATAGAATATATATCGTTTTTGATTCGTAAAAAAAACGAAATCTGAGAATATTGTACAACTAATATAAATGAACAAACTTAGTAAAATAACTAAGAAGGACATTACTGGTATAAATGGTACAATTGAATCTGTGACTATATATGTAATTAGTAATTGTATTTAATTTTCGTTTTTTTGCAGAAGTTGATGAAGAAGATCATACACACAACCTTACATTTTGATTATGGAGGGCACTATTCAGAAGAGCGTGAATGGATTTCAAGAGCATGTCTTACCGGTATAGCAATTAAGATGTCGTCCTTGGAGGATGTTACTTATGAAGTGTTGGTTAGTAAGATCTGTAGGAAGATTGGAAGTGATGAAACATCAAAAAGCTGAAACTGAGCTATAGTCAATGTAAATCTCGAAAGGAGGCAAATATTGTAGACGATGAGGATGTATTTGTTTATCTAAGTTATGTGGATAAAGATGGATTTAGACCTGTTTTGCGAGTTGAGGCATTGATAGGTTTTGTATCAGGTGGTATCTCTACTGATGTGAGAGTAAACAAAATTGAAGAAGTTGAAGAAGAACAACAAAAACAATATGAGAATATTGTTGAAGAGCGGATAGAGAATGATGTTACTGAAAAGAGCGAAATGAATTTTCTAGTTGTGGTTAGCCTGATAGATAACAATGGGAATAAAAAAGTGGTTGCGGTTAGTCCGATTGTTAACCATGGAAATGATTGTACAGATGGTTGGCATGAAATTGTTGAGGTTTCACATGCTATAGAAGAAAGTCAATTTGTTAGTGAATGGAAAGATGGTACTGGTCTTGAAAAAGATCAAGAATTTTCTTCTAAAGAAGCAGTGCATGATTGGTTACAAAAGCCGCGAACGAGAACTGTTTTAGGTATAAAACAATTAAATCAGATAGAGATCGAATAATGCTAAGATGTTGTCAAGCTTTAGAAGGTTGCAACTGGTATTTGAGAGTTGCAAAAATCAAGAATTCTGAACTTAACTATTCACTGTGAGAGTACATAGAAAGATGCATTCATGCAGTCGATCTGTAACAACAACAAGTAGTCAACAAAAGGGCACACCAAGTTTAGTAGCATCTATTTTGCATCAAGACTATCCAGGTCGAATGGAAACTCCTGATCCTAAAACCATTGCGAATGTTGTTCAAAGAAGAATTGGTTTGTGTTGTTCTTACTCCACTGCGTATAGAGGAAACAAACAACATGTTAGTGATGTGCGAGGTACTCCTGAGAAAAGCTATAGTATGTTGTATTCTTATCTACATATGTTAGAAGCTGTAAATCCTAGGACAGTGACAAGTGTGGAATTGGATGAAGATAAAAGATTCAAATATTTGTTCATCGCTTTGGGTGCTTCTATTGGAGGGTTTTGTGTCATTAGAAAAGTGATAGTAGTGGATGCTACTTTTCTTAAGACTGTATATTGTGGGATGTTAATTTTTGCAACTGCTCAAGATCCAAATCGTCATCATTACCCAATTGCATTTGGCGTGATCGATAGTGAAAAGGATGTTAGTTGGGAATGTTTTTTTTCAAAGCTAAATAATGTTGTACCAGACGACCGTGGATTGGTTTTTATAAGTGATAGACACCAAAGTATCATTAAGGCAGCTTCAAAGGTATATCCAAGAGCACTACATGCACATTGTATTTGGCATTTATCGCAAAACGTGAGATCACACGTGAAGTTTGAGAAGGATATAGCAAAGATGAAATTCATGATTTGTGCTCATGCGTATACAAAGAATGAGTTCGAGAGAGAGTATGCATAATTTAGAAATAGGTTTCCATAAGCTGTTGAGTATTTAGATAAAACTATTTCGCCGGAACAGTGGACAAGGTGTCATTTTGAAGGAGACAAATACAATCTAGACACAAGCAATTCTGCAGAATCATTGAACTCCGTGTTTCGAAGAGCAAGGAAGTACTCTCTTTTACCTTTCATTGATTCAATTGTTGAGAAATTTGCAGAGTGGTTCAGCAAGCATAGAAAAGATTCTGCTGGTGCACCGAACACATCAAAATTGGTGCCTTTTGTGGAGAACGAATTGCACGTACGCTGTGTTGATGCAACCAAATTAAAGGTGATTGAGATAAACAGCTACTTCCTTGAATATAATGTTATTGGTCTTGATGGTAAGACTTATTTGGTGGATCTAAAAATGAAAAGTTGTGCTTGTAAGTGTTTTGATATTGACAAGTATCCGTATGTCCATGTGGTTGCTGCAGTTAGCTTTCTCATGAGAAAAGAAGATAGATCAGCGAATATACAAATCCATGAATTATGCTCGAAATATTATTTGATTGAGAATTGGGTTTTGGCATATTGCAAAACGATTTATGTGGTGCCTCATGAGTCTAACTGGAATGTTCCTGATCATACTCGAGAACTAGTAGTTTTACCGCCGGAAAAAACTAAGAAGAAATCAAGAAAAACGGTTTCCATCTAAAGGAGAATATCCTCGCAAAAGGAGAAATAAACGTATTGCTGGCATAAACTTGGAGAGGTGGTTGCAACCAGAGGAGGGAACTTGATTTTTATGTTGTTTTTTGTGTGTTTTTCTTGTATTAGTATTCCCAATTTTGGCATATAGTACTATCTGGTAAAACTATGGTCGATTTACTATATGGTCCAACTAAGTACAACTATTTTCAGTAACAATTATTACAAATATCATTAAAAAAAATTTAAAACCAAATTCTCATCTCATCGTAAATTTTAAAACAAAATATAATTATTAAAAGACAACATAAATCACACAATCTCATCGTAAATTTTAAAACTATCATTACAAATTAATTTAATTATTTTTAAAAAAAGTTTTATAGTTTTGCCAGAAAACACTCTAACACACTATATCTTTCAATGTAAATTATCACAATTCTGAAATAGCTAATGTGAAAACTAGTATTTTGTTTCTATGTTATGTACAAATCTTCTACATGTTAATTAAATGTGAGAAATCGAAAGTCCAACTATAAAATATCAACTTATGATGAAGTCCAACTAAAAATATTCAAAATTCTCAAAAGTCCAACTATGTAGAGAATAGTTCAACTTAACAACTACAGAGGACATCTAGTAACAACTATGAATCAAATGCGTCTTGAAATCAATGATCTCAAGAACCAATTACAAAAGAAAGACGAAGAGATTAGTAAGATAATGCAATATATTGGTATTGAGTAAAACAAGTTGGATGATGTTTGTTAAAACTTATTATGTTATGTTAAGACTTGTTGTGTATCTTATGTTAAGACTTGTTTTGTTTCTTATGTTAAGACTTGTTCTGTTTCTTTTGTTAAGACTTGTTTTGTTTCTTTTGTTAAGACTTGTTCTGTTTCTTTGTTATAGTCATAAACATAGTCATAAACATCCATAAACATAGTCATAAACATCCATAAATATAGTTATAAACATCCATTAACATAGTCATAAACATAATTATAAACATAGTCATAAACATCCATAAACATAGTCATAAACATCCATAATACAAATAACCATAGAAACTTAATCTAATCAGTCATAAACATGCTAACCAATAAACATGCTAACCAGTCATACAAACTCCCTAAGTCTTCCTTCGCTTAGGCTTGTTAGTTACAAATGGAGTTGTTATCTTGCTTGATGGCTGCCTATTTCACTTTGGCCTAGTCATCTGAGTCTCTTTACATGCTTCTTGAACTCCACCAACTGGCTCGTCTCTTGCATCCTCATAAACTTGGTCACCAGACCCGTCACTTGTATCTGCATCCTCANGTCATACAAACTCCCTAAGTCTTCCTTCGCTTAGGCTTGTTAGTTACAAATGGAGTTGTTATCTTGCTTGATGGCTGCCTATTTCACTTTGGCCTAGTCATCTGAGTCTCTTTACATGCTTCTTGAACTCCACCAACTGGCTCGTCTCTTGCATCCTCATAAACTTGGTCACCAGACCCGTCACTTGTATCTGCATCCTCACTAACTGGCTCAGTCTCCTTTCTTGCATCCTCATCAACTAGCTCAGTCTCCTATCTTGCATCCTCGTCAACTGGCTCAGTCTCCTCTCTTGCATCCTCATCAACTGGCTCAGTCTCCTCTCTTGCATCCTCATCAACTGGCTCAGTCTCCTCTCTTGCATCTTCATCAACTAGCTCAGTTTCCTCTCTTGCAACACCATCAGAATCTGGATTAACTAATTCCACAGTATCAATAAACTCTTCAACTTTAGTTAATCGTTTATCCATGGCATCAAGTTGTAGTATCACATCCTTAAAGCTTGTTTCCAACACAAACTTTAGGTCATGCACCAACTGAACTAAACCATCATTGACTCCATTTTCTCCACTAACATTCGGAGGAACTCGTTCATTTTCTCCACTAATCAGAGGAACTACTTCTTGACCAGCCAAATCTAGCTCATACAAATTTTTCCACCAGATTTTCTTCTTCTCTACAGTCAGATGATGAATCCAACTATCAACCAGATCATCTCTAACACCTGTCCCATCATCAACATGATCAGGAAGGATCTGTGCCAACATTTCTTCCTCATCACTGTTGGTTTCCAGAATGCTCATGATATCCTGTAAATATTATCACATAGTCAAATACATCACTAATAATATCATCACACATTCAACACTGTCATCACCACAACCATCACTAATAATATCTAACCTTTGTGTTTCCAAGCTGTTCATAAATCTCCTCTAATGCAAAATATTTCATCACACTGTCAGAGAACTTGTGCTTGCACAACAGGAAAATCAATCTGAGCAGGAATCAAAGCTCGAAACTTGCGTCTAAAATGCGGAATGCACTCAAATGCAAGAACCTACACATTGACATATAAAATGTGACTTCATTAAACAAATTAATAATAAAGTGTTAGATACTGAGTTAAAGAGTAACCTCTAGAGGTAAAATGAATCCACTAAAAGCTGCTTGATGAATTGGTTTTACCACACTTTTGAAATTCTTCACAAACCGCCTTATCTCCACTATGTTATCATCAAAAGTCAGCCACCCCCAAGGAAAACTCTCACACAAATCCACATCATTTACAATACGAAGAAGGAACTCATCAATATTAGTTTCAGTCTTTGATTTTGCTCGAACTACCATCCACAAAAAGTACAAGATAGTGAGCTTCAACACTGTAACCTTTTTCCTCTCAAGTTCTCCTTGTCTCTTCAAATCATAATGTTTCTTTTTAACTTCCGAGATTTTGATCCCTTTTTTCTTCTTAAATACCTTCTCTACAAATTTTAAATCCCCTAGCTTCTTCCAGCTTGTTGGATACTTACTACAGTTCTAACCTGTCAACAACGCATGCTCCCTAATGGAATATCTAACAGGTACTCCGTTAACAACAAACCAACACTCTTTCACCTTTTCCGTGTGAGCAGTTCTTTGGAGAAGCATCCACAACGCCTGGAGCATGTGGTTGCGCTCTTTGTACATATGGAATATATGTTTAAACTGGTTGTGTCTTTTGAACCATTCAACGACTAAAGGGAAATCATCCTCAAGTTCATTTACCACTTGAGTCACATTACATCGAGTTGATAACTTACAACTCTTGCTAAACTCACTATTACTAAAACTAAGCTTCTCTGGCTGCACTGGTGAATCCTCCTCCTCATCATCCTCAACAATGCAAACACAAAATGTTCAGTCATTCTACTTGTCTTAATCAAAAACATTCCTACTTGTCTCAGCAATTGAATCTTAGTTCTAGTAATTCAAAATATTCTATCCAAGAACAGTTCCTTATAATCTATTAATTATCTGACAGTATCTATACTACTTTCTCAAACCTTAGAAAGTATTCCTATCCTATCCTATCCTATCCTAATACATTGAGTCAAGAGAAAGTAAACCATTTTCACATACCTATTCTTCCGACGAATCAGACCCATCAATTTCTTCGACCTCTTCATTCTCTTGTTCTTCTTCCTCTTCGGTATCTTCTTTCTCTTCAGTATATTCTTCATCTTCTTCATCGGCGACTTCTTCCTCTTCATACTCTTTATTTTCTTCATCTTCAGTTTCTTCTTCCTCTTCAGTATCTTCTTCCTCTTCTACTTCATTCTCTTTATCCTTGTCATTAACTTCATTCTCTTTTTCCTTTTCATTCATTTCTTGAATGTTTTCTTCAATAGCAGTTTCTTTTTTCGGCTGTTCCTGATTCCTTTGAGCCCTTTTGGCTTCTTCATAATTTCTTTTCGCTTCTTCATACACACGCTTCATATCTCTTACAGTAGACATGTTTCGTCGAGTAAATCGTCATATAGTTGTCGGAATGAGATGCTCGAGTTGTCGCGATTCCGAAAAGAGAGAAAGAGCGCGAGACGAGCAACAAAATTAGGTTAGACGATTTTAGGGAATAATTCAACTTAGAGAGAGGGAAATCGATTTTACAAAATCGGGTCGGTTCTCGGGTCGAATATCGAATCGGATTAACCATTGTTAGGTTGGGTTAGTAGTTTGGTTAAAATCTTTAGGTTTTTGTGACTTTAAACATATTTTTCTATCTAGAAAAAAATACAAAAAATATGGAATATTAGAAGTGGCATATATGGGAATAAACTTTATCCGTTAGCTGCGTATGGGACATGCGCTCTTATAATTAATGTTTGGTTTACTTATACCACCGGTTAACACAAAAAACGTCAAACCCTGATTTAATTCTCTCGAAGGTCCTCTGTTTCACCGTCGTCTCAAGCCGTCATCGTCGTCGTCTCCGTCAAGGTCACTGTGAAATGGCGACCTCTCAACTCCGTAGACACTTGCGCTCAACTCATATCCGTAGACACTTGCGCTCAACTCATCTCCATTTGACTCGCTACATCGCTTCTTCTTCTTATCCTTCACCACGTCGTGTTGTTGTCACTGGTCTTCTTCTTCGTCTTCCTCCATTTCTATATCCTTACAAAAGCTTATACCTTGTAACTCCTCTGATTTAAAATTGTTCTTATAGGTCTAGGCATGGTGACTCCACTTGGGCAAGGCGTTGAAACAACATGGAAACGTTTAATTGGTGGAAAAAGTGGGATAAGAGGATTAACTCTTGATGATCTCAAGATGAAATCTTTTGATGAAGAGACAAAGTTATATACTTTTGATCAGCTTTCTTCTAAAGTTGCTGCTTTTGTACCTTATGGGTTAAACCCAGGTGAATTTGATGAAGCCCTTTGGCTAAACTCTAAGGTATTTTACAAGTTCAGTCTCTTTTTTGTTTATGCTTCTTTAATAAACTGTCTTTTAAGGTTATATCATAATGTTTTAGATTATGTTTGTGGTGAATTTTGTCATAATTGCTTTTCTGTCTTTTGGAAGCTTGATATTTGTTATTTATATATGCTTAAAGTTAAAGGTTCTTTTTGAATCTTGGAGGCAGTTGCGAAGTTTATCGGATATGCTTTATGTGCTGCTGATGAAGCATTGAGAGATGCAAAATGGTTACCAAATGAAGAGGAAGAAAAAGAAAGAACAGTTAAGTATTCCTCAAAACTGCTTACCAAATGTCTAAGAGCTGGTTTTTTCCTCTAATTTTGGAAATTCTGAAATATCAGGGAGTCTCTATTGGTGGTGGAATTGGGAGTATAAGTGATGTTGTGGAGGCAGCACAGTTGATTTGCGAAAAGGTTAGACGTTTCTCTTGTCTTTGCATAATATAAATCAGGAATGTGTTATTGCTACCTGAGCTTTTTTGTTCATCTCAGTTGCTTTTAAGACAATAATTATGTTGATGCAGAGGCTGCGGCGGCTAAGTCCTTTTTTCATTCCAAAGATATTGGTAAACATGGCGTCTGGTCATGTGAGCATAAAGTATGGATTCCAGGTGTGTTCAGTTTTCAGTTTGTTATTTATGCAAAGTTATTCAATGGTGGTTGGTTTATGGTTTTGTAATAGACATTTTGGCTCTGCAACATTTCCTTTGGGTATGAAAGAATCCAAAAGTGACAAGCTTTTGTGATATTGGGTTGATCTGGGATTTAAACATAGCGTTGTTCCTCCATGACGTGTCTAGAATACTCCTCCAATATTCTTAAGTAGTGAACCGTTTCCATAGTGTTGTGATGCTTTGAATATAGGGGCCAAACCATGCTGCTGTGACAGCTTGTGCAACTGGTGCGCATTCTATTGGCGATGCCACTAGGATGATTCAATTTGGAGATGCAGATGTTATGGTAGCAGGTGGAACTGAGTCCAGCATTGATGCTTTGTCTGTTGCTGGATTCTCTAGGTAACTAATGCTCGGTCTCACACGCTTCATGTGCTTTCATATAAAAGTATATGGTCCTTGTGTCAGCAGATTACTGATGTTCAATGTTTGTCCATATATGTGTAAAACTATGCTAATAGCAATACTACTCAAGCTTCGTAAATAGGCTCAGATACAAAAAGATGTTCTTAGGGAAGTTATGAACTTTTTTCTGTTCAGATCAAGGGCTTTGTCAACTAAGTTCAATTCTTCTCCGGAAGAAGCTTCACGGCCATTTGATTGTGACCGGGATGGTTTTGTGTGAGTCACATTCTTTGCTGTTTATCTGAAAGAACCTAGTTTTGGAGATGTTGATTTCATCCCTTTTTATTTGGTTGCAGGATTGGTGAAGGTTCAGGTGTTATAGTATTGGAGGTGAGATTTTACAGAAGAATTTACCGAAACACTCGAGTCTTGAATAGTTATCATCTCCTCAGCTGTTGTTGGTTGTAATCGAAGAATCTTTTCTGATTTCTGGTTATAACAAAAGGAACTTGAGCATGCAAAAAGACGCGGAGCAAAAATTTATGCTGAGCTTTGTGGATATGGGATGTCAGGTTAAGTTTTCGATAATAGTAAAACACATTTAGAACTCCGTAAGAATGAATTTTGTTGATATTTAGGCGATGCACACCATATTACTCAACCCCCTGAAGATGGAAAGGGAGCTGTTTTGGCCATGACAAGAGCCTTAAGACAAGTATGGTATTGTGTTAGCTACATAGTTGTTGCTTTTAACAGTGAATTCTAATGGGATTTGGTTATGAGTTTACAGTCTGGTCTGTCTCCAAACCAAGTTGATTATATAAATGCACATGCAACATCAACCCCAATAGGTAGAAAGATTGCGACTTTCGTGTTGGTTCTGTTTGGTATTACAAAAACTGAAATTTGTTACTTTTTCAAATCCAATTTATAGGTGATGCTGTGGAAGCAAGAGCTATCAAGACTGTATTCTCTGAACATGCCACATCAGGCACCTTAGCCTTCTCCTCCACCAAGGTAAGAAATATCTCATGTTTCTTACTCGGATGATGTTACCAAAGATTGTTACTTAGTAGTTAACTATGTTGATTGTCACTAAATAAACTCTTTGCTTCTATTGGGTTAAAGGGAGCAACTGGTCATCTTCTTGGAGCAGCTGGAGCAGTGGAAGCTATTTTCAGTATCCTTGCTATACAACACGTAAGCATTCGCAGTTCTTCGGTCTTGTGTTCTTGTTTAATGATTAATGTTCTGTAGCCTAAACCAAGAACCTGTTAAAAAAAATTGTAGGGGGTTGCTCCACTGACACTGAATGTCAAGAATCCAGATCCCATCTTTGACAAGACTTTTATGCCTTTAACTACTTCAAAAGAGATGCTCATTAGAACAACAATGTCGAATTCATTTGGCTTTGGAGGGACAAATGCATCTTTGCTCTTTTCCTCTATCTAAAGTTATGTAAACAGTGGCAACAGTTCTGAATTTGTTTTTGTAACCTTAGAAATAACTTTTCCTCTAGGCAAATTAACAACATTTTTAACTTACATTAGCAGAGTAGTATCTAACAAAATTAAAGATAAAGATGTTTCAAAATCTCTACTATAGCTTTGCAATAACAACTCTTTTAAGAATATGTTGACCTAAAACCTTCTGTAAGAGGAATAACTTTTGCAGATACTCTTGATTGCAACTTAAGAACAGCTTCGCGAATCTCCTGTCATTTCAACCACATATAATCAAACATATGATCTTTAGTAACAGAAAGATGAATTCAAATGAGATTTATCACCTCTATATGATAACGCGATGAGAAATGCGTCAACAACACAGTTTTGCTTCGAATCCACTTCGCATTCTCAATAATCTACAATGTGTACATGGAAATTTTTCATTTTACAGAGTAGTTCCACAAGTGTTTTGAACATATATTAGAATCATACTTGAGATATATGAGTGTGACCAAGTGCTCGCGCATGCTCAGTGCTGAAACTTTCATCCAAGAATGTTGCCTGACAAATCAATAGAGCTTAGAAGCTAATAAAAATGGCTATATGATTCAAATAAGTTACCTCGGTTATAAGAATTTTAGCTCTCAATGCATCAGCGTTTCGTGGGTTAAGCATATATTCTGCAGTTGTATCTCCAGTGAAGGCTATCTCAGGAGATAATATCGTATCGGTAATCTGTAATTATGTTTTGGTAGTAAGTTCAGTATCAAAATTATTGGCAAATAGCTAAAATATGAATCAAACCTCAACACCGGACTTTTTAATCTTTTCGATCTGTTTCCCTTTAAGGTGAGCATATTGCTTCTGCAACTTCTTCCTTACCGAGTAAATGACATAACCCTTAGAGAAGCCACATAATCAAGAAGATCAGTACAAAAACAGACACTTTCATGCTAATGTATATATAGTACCTGGCTTGGTATAACATGGTTAGTTGCAAATGGTCTAACAACAATATCATTTCGTAACTCATATGTTTCACCTGTCATCGATATAGAGCTTAAGATTTGGTATCTAGAACAAGTTTGTTTTTAAAGTGTAAAGAGCAAAACTTGATGTTCATTACCTACATCAAGTGGAATTAGCTCAACATTTAACTCTACTTGACCCATAGTCCTGTGAATATCAAGAAGTTTCTCAACATCTTCTTTAATAGACGGTGGCACGAATATTTTAGGTGGCTCTAGATTGTATAAACCACGACTAGCTACATACATTGGAAGCCCTCCCTAAATGCAAATACAAAGATTCATTAGCCTCTGAAGATTCATCCAATCAAAAGAACTAATTCTTATCTGTTTTGAAATCACTGGATAAAAATGTTTCAGTTTTGAACAAAAATGTATCATCAATTCAACACTAAAGATTCATAAAAACACACACTTCTATAAAAAATCAAAACAAAATCTAAAAAAGGGTTGAAGAAAAAAAACTATCTTTATCCTTTTTCCAAACCTTTAAAGTAAAGACTCATTTAAGAAAAAGGAACTAATCCTTTATCCATTCAAATCATTAAACAAAAATCTCAATTTTGAACAAAAATGTATCATCAATTGAACACTAAAGATTCATCAAAAAGCACAGAGCTCAACCAAAAAAAACAGAACCATCAAACAAAATCTAAAAACGGGTTGAAGAAAAAACCAATCTTTATCCTTTTTTCAAATACATTAAAACAAAAGACTCAATTTTAAATTTAAAAAAATAAACAACTCACAATATGATCAAGATGAGCATGAGTAATGAAAAGAAACTTGTGTTGAATAGCGCGTGAAGGACACCTCCCAATATCAAAGACAGATTTGAGCTCAGGAACGATGATACAAGTCTCATGACCACCAACTGAAATGCCTTCAATAACGTAATTCTCCAATTCTACACCTTTACGGTTCACTGCAGATCGTGCTTTTCTATACTCTTCTTCTTCTTCAATTGCTCTGCTTATTGATGAGAAATAGCCTGACACTTTTACCGGAGTTAAGAAATTTGTACGGTGGTTGTGTGTCTGCTGCTGGTGAAGATGAATTGTTGGAGAGCCATTGTGTTTGTTGAATGGGAAGAGTTTGGATGGTGAAATTGGATACGAAAGTTGCATTTTTTTGAGGATTTTGGATGAAAAAGGGTTTTTATTGAGGTTTTAGGGGTTTCTTCTCCGTTAGGATAGAAATGAAAAGATTGAAAACCAATATAAAATTGTAAATAATATTAATAACAAGATAAAGTAATAAAATGATTTGTTAAGAGAGAGGAACGCAAGGGACTAGGCTAGCCCTGGGCATTCGGATCCTCGGTTCGGATTCGGTTCGGTTCTTCGGTTCTTCGGGTATTCGGTTCTAGGTAAATAAGTACCATTCGGGTATTTTAAGAATTCGGTTCGGGTTCGGTTCCGTTTCGATTAGGTTTCGGTTTCATGGTAAAGAACCAAAAACATTGAGATATATCGGATATTTCGGTTCTAATTCGGGGCTTCGGGTATTTCGGTTCCAGTTCGGGTCTTCGGTATTTTAGTTCTGGTTCTTGTCTTCGGATATGCAAGTATCTAATTAAAAATAGACATGAAATCTGCTAAAACGTGTAACTATTTGCACAAATAAAGTTAGATAACAAAATAAATAACAAAAAAAATCACTAAAAGCTTCAAATACACATACAAATATAAGAATCATGAGTTTCTCATAATGAATAATAGAAGAGTTTTAGAGGCAAAAAGAGAAACGTGAAAACCTAATCTCTAGCATAATCACAATGAATTTCATACATGGCAGAAACATGAAAACTTAATTTGAAATCTCAATCTATATTTAATTAACAACAACAGAGAAGAGTAGAAAGAACTATACCTTAAAATAAGATAGATTTGTAGAATTGAATGGAGAGTTAACAGATTCTAAATTGTAATTTGGAGAAGAAATCGTGTATAATAGATGTATATTGGGTGCTAAATCTCAGGAACTTTTTGCAGAGAAGTCGGAAAAGATAGATGTATAAGGGTTGGTTTATACTTTGGTTACTTTCGGTTCTTT
Organism: Leavenworthia alabamica; assembly: GCA_000411055.1. Taxonomy (NCBI): domain Eukaryota; kingdom Viridiplantae; phylum Streptophyta; class Magnoliopsida; order Brassicales; family Brassicaceae; genus Leavenworthia; species Leavenworthia alabamica. The sequence continues at coordinate 23,317 of KE157962.1, forward strand.
TCGGTTCTTCGGGTTTTACCCGACCCGAACCAAACCCGATCGGATCTAGAAACTCAGAACTATTCAGTTATTTTTATGGTACCGAACCGAACCCGAATTTTCGGGTAGGAACCGAACCGGACCCGAAGAACCGAACCGTTTGCCCACCCCTAGGAC